>CM060249.1:31527953-31635453 GCA_030684275.1 Acipenser oxyrinchus oxyrinchus | reverse complement strand
GCTATTTTAAAACAAATCTAGCCAAGCTCAAATGACATTTAGCTTAGCCACTGCAACTTTCACATTAAATCCTTTAGTCATGTTGTGGTGTTTTCTAGCAAGGCACAATCGATTAGGTCATACCGGTCACATATAACAAATAATAGTGTCATTTACCGGTGGGCATTGCAATTTGTTCTAACATGTATTGAATTTCTTCAGGTGTTACTTGACTCATGATGATAGGAGCAAAGCTGACTTTAAGTCCAAGCTTCTGTTTTTACATTATTTTACACCCTCTGGGCAAAGGCTTAGTGACTGACAGCCTGACTTGTGTTATTTTAGACCACAAATTGTTTTACTAGTCATAGTTGCTTGTCAATCAATTGTGAGCATGTTCAAAATGTATTTACACACACATGTATTAACTGTTTTGCTTTAGGAAATTCATCATGTAGATTGACAGACGAGTATGTTCCCTTTTATTGGCCTATAGCCAGTGTATTAATACAGACTTTGTGCTTGATTCTTGCCACCACTTTAAAATCAGTAATCTATCCTTAAACAAATGAATTGCATTTTTTTTTGTTATCCTGTACGGATTGACGCTGTGCTCCCCACTTCCCTATTTTGATTTCCCCCCGGGAATTATGGGAAATGTAGTTTTGAAAGCCCAATCATTTGTACATGTACATGACAACATGACCTACACATTTCCAAGATTATTAATTTGTCACAAGTCACAAAGCATGCAGGTTTTCATTTAAAAAATACAAAAACAACAATATACCAGAGGTCCAAAAAATAACAAGCTCCAAAGTGCAGAATTCAGAGAATTTCCACTTGATATCAGCACTGTTACAGTCAAATGGATGATACAACAAAAATAATAGTGAGCATACATTTGGGCAGGCTATCAAATAAAAAAAAAAGGGTTTGAACCTTGGGATTTCCCATATATCCAGTTTATTCCCCTGAATAATACATTGTCTTTTTCATTCATTTTCATAACCTTTAGTTTCTTGTATGTTTAATATCATATATTGGGCCATATTTTCAAATGTAAATTCATATGAAGTATAGCCGTTTTGCTTTAATCAACTGGTTGGTTAATGACAATACATAAGCCATTAAAGGGGTGCACAAATGACCAAGTAAGTGTAACACTATCTGAAAGCATGATTTGCAAAGAGTTTTTTAAATATACTGTATATATATTTTGAACCTAGAGTAGTATCAAATTATGTTTGCAATAACATGTGTTTCTTTCAAAACTACACATTTGAGTTTATGTAATGAATGGGAGTGGACAACAGTTTCGGAATTATTTTGTTAGCTACAAACACTGGGACGCAGAACTTTCTTGTACTGAAGAAGATACAGTAGCATGCTTGGCATTCAGGGATTGCTCAAGATAATCTGGCTGGCCAGGTGTCTTTGAAGGTGCCCCTGCTCCTGCAATTGTCCTGTATACAGGAGTCACCACATTGTGAGATTTCTTATGACAGGTGTTACCTTCTTCAGCTTACAGTCTGGCTGGTCTCCATCGCACTGCTTTGAACATGAGTACCTTGTTCTGAAACTTCCTTCACTGTCAATACCGGCAATGTCACAAAAGTAAGCCAGCCTTGATAAAGGAATGGTTTGATTCCACATGCCACATGTTACTTAAGCCTGGCTGTTGTAGCTCCGAGATGTAAAACAAGGGAGATCTTTGTGTCAAACACAAGTGCTTGGCTGTGTCCTTGCATGCCTGTCTTTCAACACAGACCTTTGCTAGACACCTGTACACTGTCATTTTAAACTGCCTAAAAATGTACAAATTGTATTTTTGTAGAGGCCAGGATAAAAGGGAAGGATCATTCTCACACAGGAAACAGAGCTGGAGAAGATATGTCAATCATAGAGCATGCAGAGACCTTGTGGTTTGAGGCAAAACAAATGTGAGTTGTCACGTACTCTGACCTTTACTATCAACCTGCTGTACAATTTGATACAAACAGAAGTTTTTAATTTATATTAAACAACGACTACTAATTCATAAATGCCATGCTGAACACAATATTTTATGTATTTTGATGTATAACTCTGAGATGAATATCCTTGTGTGGTATTGAAACAGCAGTGTTGGCGAGAGATGTTGTTTAGGTTGGAATGTAGCATTACAGTGCATTATAAAATATATGACTCTGGATTTCACACTAGAACAATTATATTAAAACTTAAAACATGTTCGACTGCAGTATTTGTTTAAGTGATCCCTTTAGTTTACCTGGAGCTGGGTAGTGTCCCAACAACCACTACTACAATCAAGTATTTAGGGGGTTCAATTGATTGTCCCCAATAATAATAATAATAATAATAATAATAATCTTGAGTTTCTGGTGACATTGATAAATCACTCAAGCTAGCTCTCTCATGATTTATATGTCATTAGAAACCCTCAATACAATTACAGCCTTATTATGCACAATTGGGTGTAAATTATTCCTTATATCATCAACCTTATTATACATGAACAATATTATTATACTCGCACCACCACCCACTGTGTATAATAAAACTATAAAACACGTTTATAGGAAAATTATTGTTTACTGTGTGTAATAATAATAATTCATGGGGCGCATATGAGGGCTAGAGTGTAAGAAGACAGACAGGACAGACATAACTCTTACTACTCGGAGGACCTAGAGGAGCTTCCTCGCTCACTCTGGAAAACAGATACCCATGAGAGCACAGAGGTTCCATGTGGTTGGAACCGAAAACATATAGAGCGGGAAGAGCCCTGCTCGGAGGACCACGTCCTGGTGGCCCGGCTTCCCAAGGGGCAGAAAGGTCTCGGACCTGGAATAAGAAGTCAGTTAGAGGCTAGAGCTGCGAAAGTAGTGTTGTGGCCTGGGGTCCCCTCTGGCTTCCCGTGAGAGCCTCTGCCGTATTGGCATATGGGCGGGTGGCCAGAACCTGAGGCAGGGGGAGTGAGCTTCACTGTCCCCCAAAGATAGGACCCCCGGCTTCCGCAAACCTTACCGTGAATTATTTGTTTATTTAGCAGACGCCTTTATCCAAGGCGACTTACAGAGACTAGGGTGTGTGAACTATGCATCAGCTGCAGCGTCACTTACAATTACGTCTTGCCCGAAAGACGGAGCACAAGGAGGTTAAGTGACTTGCTCAGGGTCACACAATGAGTCAGTGGCTGAGGTGGGATTTGAACCGGGGACCTGTTGGTTACAAGGCCTTTTCTTTAACCACTGGACCACACAGCATAAAAGACTGCTTACTGCACACATAGAATAAAAGTTAGAAATTACAACATAAAAGGTTAGTAAAACGACTATGGATTGGAGACAGTCTGCACTGTGGAGAGGAAAAAAAAAACATTCTTAATTTTTAAAATGGGGGAAAACCTCTGGTGGACCTGGCAGAGAGGGCATCCCCACTCCAGGCATGCTAACAACGAATTGCTGGGCATCTGCAATGTCTGAGGGAGATGTTATGATGTAAGTCTCTACAGCTGCTGAAGACCAGCGCCCCATGTTCTTGATAAGGTGCTGGTTTACTCCTGAGCTTGCTGCTGAGGTAGCTGCTCCTATCCGGGAGGAGCGTGGTGTATAGAATTGATGGGGCAAGCCTGCCCTTGAGGTGAGTACAGATAGATGAGAGGAGAACCAGTGGCTCGTGATAATTGTCCTGGATACATCTGTGAACAGCGGGTCAGATGGGAGAGCATAGTTGGGGTTGAAGCAGCCGCTTCGCAATATATTGATCAGTTTGGAGAGAATGTCCAACATTATCGTCTGTCTAGTTGGAGAGGATGCAGGCAGGCTCTTTTCCATCCCTCGGCGCGTTAGGCGTACTGCTGGAATTGAAAGCAAGGGAGGAGATGAAATGGACTTGAGGCGTGACTGGTACTGCTGGAAATGTATGACCGGATTGATGATAGAGCCAGTTTGAGAATGTCTCTGAGATATATAAATGCTAGCAGGATTTCTTGATTGAATGAATTAAGCGGGATCCGGTTCTGAGCACAGGAGCTGGAGAAGGCTGCCCATGCTGTCACATAGGTAGCTCTGGTGGATGGAGCCAGAGCTGCAGCCATGAGTTGGTGCAGGACTGAAGCAGGTTGGATAGAGTTGAGTTCATCGGAATGTCAGACAGCTGAAGGATGGGACTTGGAGTGGTGAGGGATCTGCTGCTGCAACCAGGCTGTGGAATTTCCAAATCCTCGATGATTTGGCGATGGAGTGGAGCAGATATGGTGTGGTGCCTGATAGCAGAGTTTGGCTGAAGTCCTGCAGCAGTAGCAGATGACAATCTGAACACTGGTGTAAGTTCTAGTACGTTGGTAGATGAGAAAGGAGTGCTGCTTGAGGGTAGGAGGGAGCTGAACCGGGCATCCATGGCATCAAGATGAGTATTTATGGTTGAGATTTTATCTGCAAATGGTTGCATAAATGCTTTAATGTCCTTGAATATTTGCTGATGAGAAATGTTGAGTTCTGCTGCGTTGGCTGGAGGTTTGATTTGTAGTTGAGTTGGTGCTGTATTAGCCTCCATTGCTGGAACTGGGGCAGGGGTGGCTGCTGAAGCGTAGCTGGCCTGCTGGGCTCTTGGAGCTGCATGGCGACACTTGGATGGAGTGGGGGTAGATGGGCTCTGCCTCAATGCTTTTGCAGAGCATCAGGAATAGAGTCTCACGTCCTGAGTTCGGTGGGATTTGGATCCCGGAGTCAAAGAGGGCTTTCAAGATCCTGGACACCGGCCAGTCTTTATATGTTTACCTATTAAGTGTGGTTTGGGGGGTGTAGCTAGGCCCCCTGGGCCCTATCATCTTTTTCTATCAATTAAATCTACTGTATTTAATGCATAGCCACCTACACGTTGCTGTCCTGCATTTTTTCGTTGATCTTGCGTTTTTTTGTTTCATGTATCAGTACAGACCCACATCTAAATCGATTATTTGGAATACAGAAGAAATCTCACCTGCAGCAATTTTCTTTCTAGAATCAACAAATCTCTGATGATGGCGTTCCCTCTTCCAGATCCAGCAGATGAAATGGCTAAAGAAATCTGCCCGGTATCCTGTTTTATCCTACCAACATAGCATCTCTTCGACTCCCCACAAGGCCGACCTTCCATATCAGCCGCAGTGGTACAGTACTCGATCATGCAGCAACTGTATCTAGTATTCTGACTGCTAGAGAAATCTTCCTTGGCGTGCATTTCCAGCACGTCTTTGTAAAGATTGACATGTTCACAGAATCCTGGAAGCTCTGTTCGTAAAAGGTATTTTCTTTTCTGTTGCAATCCAGTACTCAAGCAGCAGCAGTGCCGCTCCCCCAGGTGGTTCAAGCCGCTGACATTTTATTATTATTATTATTATTTATTAATTATTTCTTAGCAGATGCCCGTATCCAGGGCGACTTACAATTGTTACAAGATATCACATTATTTTTACATACAATTACATTATACAGTTTTATACAGTTGGGTTTTTACTGGAGCAATCTAGGTAAAGTACCTTGCTCAAGGGTACAGCAGTGCCCCCCACCTGGGATTGAACCCACGACCCTCTTTACTCTGTCTGCATTACAGGATCCAGTAGCACAGATTATCTTTCTTCCCTTTTATAATATCTAAGACAGCAAGCTTTAATTCAGCTTTCAACGATGCCCTTCAGTGCAAAATCTCTTGGATTCACTCATTATTCAGCATTACCAATTCTGTTTACTTTCTCGCCATTGCAGATGCCAATAGAGCCTCGTCTCTCCACGCCCATATCGGCAGTACTAGACCTCTCAATCATCACATTGCACTATTTCCATACAATCTCCCAGCTGCAGCGATCCACTTTCTTATGTTCTTTTTGCAAATTTCTTTCTGAGGCACAAAATCATAATGGGTACGACATTAATTTAATTCAATTCTCATTCAATTCGGGATCCCCAGCTTGTTTTGAAAAAAAAAAAAAGTACTCGTGGCGACATTGTCTTGGTTTCGTGTTTTGCAACGCATTCTTGTAGTTTTACCCTCTTGCTTTCATGAAGTGGACTCATGCATGTTTAATTGTAACCATTAGAAGGTAGTATAGCACCACAAATTGTGTGTTTAAGTCGCAATATCTATTGCGAAATATCCTTGTGAAATTAAGCCCTGTATTTTCTAATCAAATACTTATTACCTGCAGCTTGGTTTAAAATGTTTACTTTAAAAGACTAATAATTAATGTGTGGAGCTGCCAGCAGACACTATTAATATAACTGAAAGCATTCTCTTACCTCACAATGGATAATGCATTCATAGACTGTTCCCGATCAGTTCAACAGGTTTTGCAACAAATCTACATCTTGCAACAACCTCAGAGCCAACGCATATAGGGATACGATCCACCACACACTTTGTATCAAACTGCCCCAACATTTGTATAATTTATCTCTCTTCAGCCCTCTTGACTGGTCCTCTTTGTCACTGGTCATGCTGTCGTCTAATATGGATTTCAGTTTCCAATCCTTTTTATTCAAGACAGCACTTCCCGGTACTCATAATAACACGGCCGGTGTGTTAGCTCAGATACAGATATCCAGATCCCATCATAAAGTCTGCAGCTCATCCAACGCCTCTGGAAGCTTCTCAATCAAATCATCTATTCAGCTAAATCTCTCCTTAGTAATCTCCTGGATTCAGCCTAGGATACATGGCATCTACTCTCACCCTTCAACTAGGTCATCCTATACCACTGACTGGAGTACTTTTCTCAACAATTTCTGAACTAAAATGGATTTCCTCAACCCCTTTCAATCAAGATTGGACTATTGCTTTTATTGTTCATTCCAAGGACTCTTCCCTATCAAAGTCTACTTATCTGGAATCCAACATCAGTATTATGTGATATCCGTTCTTCAACACTACACTCCAATCCAGATGTTCTTCTTCGCCTCTCCTTGTTTGCCATTTTTACCGTTCTCAAATACTTTAATCTCTCAAGATCTAGTGATGGAAAAGATCTGTCTAGCCACTGCAATTTCTAGGAATCATACTGGCACTGGATGTTTTAAGCAAGCCCTCTATCTAAACTCGACTATATATACACTCCCCTATTCAGAACTTTCAGATCAAGAAACATGCACCGCTCTCTTTGCAGGACCATTTTAATTTGTAATTCGCATTTTCCCCAAGGTCAGACATTTCATATTTCGATTTACTTGCTCTTTCATCAACAGCAAAAACCTTGGGTTCCTACATTAATATTTCATTAGAAGCTAGAAAAAACAATTAAATGTGGTTGGCTCTCATTCAACATTGGATCGACCTGTTCTATATTCTATGATGATTTCATTTCAGCACCTCTCGACCTGGCCTTATTTACGAACGCTTCATTTAAGATATTTTGAGAAATTGAAAACCTATTATTGCATCTAAAATCCACAGCTCTTCAAATATACCCAACTGTCGCAGCAGCACATATATGGGGTCATGTTTGATCAAAGAAATGAATACTTTTCTTGTGCGAAAACAAATCTATAGTTCCTATTATTATTCCAGTTCACCTGTTATTATGCAATAACTATGGCGATTTCCAGATTTTAGTCTGGTCCCTACAGCTCTGCCAACTCCAGTAGTGACATCCCAGTTCAGCCAGCTAATTTTCAACTGAACCCATCTATCAGCAGACTACTCAATAGAGCGCAAACAAGCATGGCTGCAGCACTCCTTCTTTCATCACCCCTCTTATTTCACCGGCTGAACCACCTATTGATTTTCTGTTCCCAAAGCAGGATTAATCCGACTCCATTTAACCACATGGCTTTCATAGTTCATGCAAAAGAATCTTTACATCTGGCACCAGCTACTATCAAAACCGATTTGTCAGGAATTCAACACCAATTTCGCTTGATGTCTTTCGCTTCTCCAACCGTACTATGAATCCCAGTCGTTCGTTTCCTCTTGCAAGGAAATTCCAAGTGCTTTTCGGCTCCACCTGCTCGACTGGCTATCTCTACAGTCATTCCAGGCAACTTACTTTCTACTCCAAGGCTGCTTTTCTCCATTTGACGATTTAACTACGGAAATCATATGCCTGACAGTATTTTTGGGGTTTTTGAGATGCTCCGAAGGTGTAGTTCCTTCTATTTCCAGCTTTCCTACTCTAGATATCCGCTGCAGTGACCTGAACCTCATTCAAGATTCCTATTTTCCTTCGAATTTCAAAAACGGATCAGCTGCAGCAAGGATAATGTATTCAGTTTTCAAAAATCAGCTCTCCTCTGTCCCCTACATTTCCATACTGAAGTACATTGCAGAAAGCAAGGCCATTTCATCCTCTGGCCCTTTGTTCTTCAATTCAAGCCGGTCGAATTGAGGGAACAAAAATTCTCATCTATGCCCATATGCTTCCATGCTGAAATACATTACAGAACGTAAACCCAAATCTCCTTCCGACCTCCTATTCATCAATGCAAGTGGGTCTGTTGTCTCAAGACATTGCTTTTGTTCTCGGCTGTCCACTTTGGTTTCCAGAGTAGGTCTTTCCCCACAATTCCACATTCCACATTCATTCAGAATTGGGGCAGCCACTTCAGCAGCAAGAGCAAAGATTAACCAGCACCTAATAGAAAATACGGGACGCTGGACCTCATCAGCAGTCAAAGCTTACATTCGTTCTTCAGCAGCCGAAATAGCATCTGCCCATCAGTCTATTGCTAGTATGTCCACAGTGGGGATGACCTATCTGCCTGGGCCACAAAAGGTTTCTTCCTAAAAAAAGGAATAAAAATGAAAGGGGGTTTTTCCTTTCCACTGTGAGGAGGGCCTTCACAAAGTCAGTAGGGTACAGTTACTTACCCCTGTGTCACGTTAAGCATTTTTCTTTCTTTTTGTGTTAAATGTTTTCTCTCTTTTCTTCTTTTCTATATGCATTGGCGGTTCTCTTTTTTCTTCTCATAAACATCTTCAGCGGGGAGCCGGGGGTCCATCCTTTGGAGGGTTAGTGATTCCACTTTCTCCAACCCTTTGTTAAGCATCGCTTCATTTACCTCATAGAGGAGGGTTCTCCGCAAGTCAGAGGGGACCCCTGGCCAAACCCCTCCTATAGCATGCATGATTCTTTGTCTTCTCTTTCAGGTACTGATGCCTCTATTTATGTGAGGGCCCCAAGCGGCGGAACCCTTCTCCTGTTTGTCGGGTCTCCTCAAAGACGGTGACCCCTCTCCTGTTTGTCGGGTCTCCTCAGCGACGAAACCCCCCTTCTATAATGTTGGGCTTTTGAAGAGGCGGAACACCCTGCTCTGTATGTTCTAACATCTACTAACTTTGTTTTCTTTCCGGTTCGCGAGCCTCTTGGTATGTCGGGTAACCTCAAAGACAGTGCCCCTCTTTGTATGTCAGGCCACCTCAACGACGGTGGCCCCCCTCCTGTTTGTCAGGTCTCCTCAGTGATGGAACCCCCCTACTGCATATGTTGGGCCATTGAAGAGCCGGAACCACATTTACGTGTTAATATTACTAATCAATGTGTTTTCTTTCTGGTTCGCGAGCTTCTTTGTATGTCGGGTCATTTCAGAGACGGTGACCCCTCTTCGTATGTTGGGTCATCTCAGAGATGGTGACCCCCCCCTCCTGTTTGTCGGGTCTCCTCAATGACGGAACCCCCCCTTTATATGCGTAGGGCCTTGAAGGACTGATCCTCTCTCTTTATATGTTCTATTTGTTACTAACGTTATGTCCTAAACATTACAGCAGGTGGCCTAGCTCCGCCCGTGAAACATGAGTTGTTTTGGCGCTGGAGCCGGTGTCACAGGAAATAAGTTAGCATTTGCCTTTTTGAGCCTTTCTACGTATGCGCGATTCATCTAAAATTACAGGACACCATTTGTATTTTCTTGAGAAACGAAAACAGGTATTGCATTGCAGACAGTAATTTTTGTCATCTTAAATATGTTGTCATCTTATTTATCGAAGTGTATTGCAGACAGTATTTTTTTGTTTAAAAAGGTGACATTTACTGTAATGTATTGTACAGGCAGGCGCATCATACAGGGCGAGGCAATCCACACACAGGCGGAGGGCGGGCGCAAACCCGGGACCTGTCGCACTAAAGCATAGCTTTACCGCTGTACTAAAGAGCCGGCTCCCTTGCAAGGAGCGTGTATCGGGCTTATGTCTTTGTGTGTGATTACGTCACCTACCAGCCCTACTGCTGCCTTCCCCCGTGCACGCTACAGTATATTTACGTTTATTTTTTATTTTAAATACATTTTATCTTTAGAAAATTGCTCGCTGTATTTTAGTTTTGTTTTTTTAGCAGATTTGGTCATTCAAAATACTGTAGTTTTTCCTAACACTTCCTGGATCATTTCACCTCAGCAATGTCTTCTGTGTCAATTCATGTTACTGGCTGAAAACATGTCAGAGATTAGGGGAAGCATAAGGCTGGTTAATTACAGGAAACAAGCCATTGTACATGGATGGTTATTTCAACTAAAATGTAAGTACAATTTATTTATACAATTTCAGAAATGACCAAATAAGTGCAACACTAGAAAACATGGCTTGCAAACAGAGCTTTCTTTAACTAAATGTAGAACCATATGCAGTGTAATGCTTTAAAATAACATGTGTTTCTTTCCAAATTTGAAATCTGAGGCCTATATATCGAATGGAAGTACACAACAGGTAAGGTTTATGGAATTATATTGTTTGCTAAAACCAATAACAGGCAATGGACATTTTGCATTAGGATAGGACCAAAATCATGTTTGAATACCGCAGATAAATCTGACCATGTTAGTTACATATTAATTTGGAAGATTGTAATGCCTAGAGAGCTCGAAGAAATGCCTGATTTGTCCCCGTTCAACAAGATACTAGATTGACTCTGCAAACATCTCTCCCCGTAATAATACACTCACTAGCTCCAAATTGCTTCATTCAGGATGAATTTCCTGATATGTTGTAGGCAATGTTTTATGAAATGTGTTTCTCTTTCTGCCGAGTGTGTAATCAGAATGGAATGAAAATGAGTGGCAAAGTGCAGAGAAAACAACAGAGTATTGACAGGCCGGAGTGTTGGATGACACGAAGCACAGATACACTCCAGAGTGAAACGCTTGATAAGAAGTCAGTCAATTGACCCAGAGGCCATTTGTTATCCTGAGGCTATCAGTAATAACAGTCCCACGGAGTGAAGACTAGTACAGTTACTTCACCATCAGATTAAACTCACTACTTAGTACCAACTGTTTCTATTTGGTTTTTTAGTATATAGCACAGTTATTTGGAGAATCCTGAAATGATGACTTGCGATAATCACACTGTACAAAGAATATATAGACGTTCAATGGTACCTCTAAGAATGTCTGATGTTTTAGTACACAGTCTAGCCAGCATAAGGGAATCCACCAAATGTGTTTCATGTAATTTTGCCAGAAACGGTATTATAATATTTCACAAAAACCTATGAAATGCATAAAGTTTTGTGCTGAAGAAAGTTGATCATTTATGTTTTAAAAACAACAGTTTTGTCTCTTGTATACAATTATACTCATACACCATACCAAATTATTTAGTTTTTGCTAATATCCACTAAATGCCATCTGATCAGAACAAATGTTGATTACTACATTATTCCATTAATTCATTTTCAAGTTATGACAACAAAGTCCAATCTTTGGAGTTTGAGAGGGAAGTTTGGTCTCCTTGTCTATCCAGTTCTTGAACATGAGCTATAATCAAACTAACTAATTCTGCATACTGTCCAGCAATGAGATGGACATGTACAAACGTATTGGTCACTTCCAATACAGCCCATCATTCATCAGATCCATAATCTGCTGCCATTCTATTAAGATCACCAAAAAAAAAGCAATATTCCTGAAATTTTTCATCAGCTGCTCAACACCTTGTATTTTTATAATATCTAACACATAACATCAACTCTTTCTTTAGCTGGAAAGCAAAATACAGGTACATTAACTGCATGTTGCTATGTTGTAGTAACTACATTCTAAAAACCAATGCACTTTAGCACATGGTTATTTAATTGGTGGGATAAGCAAGGGGATGTGATAATAGTGTAACAAATGTGTACCAGCTACATGTACCTTTATTTTGAAGTATTTTTTAAATAACAGGAAATACAGCTCTGTATGGTGATAATAATCAAATGATGACTACCGTATAATCACACAAATAGACGCACACGCTTATGTAATGAGAGTGCGCTTATACACTAGGGACTATTTTTGAAAAGAGAAAGATAAAAATCTATCAGAAATTCAATTACACAGTTTGAATGTGGTCTTTTAAATATTATTGTCATAACTTACTATGGTGGTGTACAGTAATGCAGATTTCAAAAACATTTGAGCCTCTACGTCTTGCATTTACACTCATCTTCAGCTATAGGGGTGCTCATACTCAGGCACATGAGCTTGTACATGAAACCGAAAGAGTAAATACATTTTCTTACTTCATACCCAAGTAAAAGCACATGCATGATTATATAGTATCTAAAAAAATAAAAAAACCCTACAGGATATAACAGTTCTGCCTCACTGGACCTCAAACATGGAGGGCTTCACATTTAAGAGGTGTCACTTTACCAACAGATACGCCTAAAACACCAACTGCAACCTGTCATGGTTATCTTCATTTTGTTCACAATAGAAAGTGTGGCCCAACATGAAGCAGTTTTTAGCTCCTGTATGGTGTTATACAAGCAGGCCAATTCTATTTGTACTAATTGTGTTCAAAGAAAGGCTGATTTAATTTAGCCATCCACACTAGATTTACTGTGTCAGTAAATGGTAACTGTAATGATGTGCTTCTGGCTCTAGCACACATCTCTATGTCAGCAATAGACTAATAACCTTGACTGTGTCTCAGATATTATCCAGTCAGAACACTGTGCTCTTCATCTGAGGTAATATAATGTAGCAATTACACATTTTAAACTGCTTAATACCCAATAGGGACTATGTTCAGGCAACCAAATTAGTTTGTGACCCAAGCAAGATTTGAACCCAGGACTCTTTGAAGGTCACTTGTATAATACAGAGGTAAACCTTATACCCCTTAGTTAATTAATAGCCATGCTGGGTTTTTCAATATTTCTGGCCTCCAGTCCATTAGGTCACAGCCTTTTGTTATTGATGGAAGTATTACAGGGTCATGGACACTCTTAATAATGAATGATGCTTAGTCTATCGTATAGCCGTTCTCTTGATGAATAACTCAATGTTTCATTTTTCAGTGTCCTTAAACTATGATATCGCCCTACCACCTAAAAATAGATTTTTTTAGTTCCAGTTCCAACTGGTTTTCTTGAAACCGTATGTGCTCACCTGCCAGACAGTTTTTTTTAATAGCTTACTAAAATACATGTTATCAGAACCCCTTTATGGGAATTATAGCCTTATATAATATATAGTCTATAAAAAAAGTCAGAAGTATGTAATGTGATGCCAAAAAGTCACAAATCATGAATGTGTTGTCTCTTCAAGTAATTATAACTGTCTCACTGCATTTCTTACATTTTGTGTCTTCAAATTCGTGGGCTTTGGATTTTGAAATTCCCACACTAAACCCAGGGAATCATCGCCATTCATTGGCATACAAGTACAAAGAAAAATTCACAATGAACACTGCCTTTGATATAAACCTTGTGATGAAGACATTAAGGTACCAAGGTAAGAGACTAGAGACACTGATATTAGTTCTTGTTTTAATGTGTTTTTGAAATTAAGAACCTAGTCATTTAACAAAATTTGGCCTAAAAATAGAGAATTGAGCCAGAACCGTGACTCAAAGAATAACCATGTAACTCACTGCAGCTCATCCATAATAATAATAATAATAATAATAATAATAATAATAATAATAATAATAATATGGGTAGTAGTATTCACAGTAGTTGTAGTTGTCGTACTATTTTTGTTTATCAACCATTACTTTAGAAATATACTATTAATAGATTCCTGGGGAGACACAGAAACCAGAGAGCAGAATACTCTTAAACATTAGTTACTTTGTCACACACTTGCAGCCTTCCACACAAGAAACAAAGTTCAAAGACAATTAAGGTATTAAAGCAATTCTGATCTGATCAAAAAATCCTTGCATTAGAGTCATTCTTACCTTGGGTTTTCTGGGTTACATCAATTTTAATATGTTTTTTTTTTTTTATATAACATAAAGGTTTTACAAATAGCTTTATTTTCAACAGTTTTCTCATTTTAAATGTGCTGCCAGTAATGTGTACACAGCAGAGAGAACCAAGATCTAATAACAATAACAGATATCCGCAATTAGGTCCTACATCAATAGCGTATTGTGACTAACAACAAAGGTTGTTTTATTATGAAAAGCTTACACATTGCCTTGTTCTTACTATAGTATACATGCACCAATTTGTTTCCAGAACAAAATGCTCTGTGAACAGATTTGAATGCTAATGATGATTTGTAAGACAAGCAATATAGATTAAGCCCCATTCTTAGCCAACTACCCAATGTAAAAGCTAGCTACATATACAATTAATGTAACATAATCTATCTGTCAAAGTTGCTTTACTCTAATTACACTGAACTTCAAAGGGCAGTTTGAACATTTGTCAACAGACAGTGGAGCACTAGAGAGGAACTCTGAAGAGAGTAATAGTTAGAAGATGACCTGTCTGACAAGCAAGATCAAAAAGAGCAGAACTAAAACAAACACCTTGTTTTCCATAGTTGTGCGGGTTTAAACCGTATTTAAATGTCTAATGATGTTTGGCTACAAATGGTCCATCTTAGACATAAAACACATGCTAAAGCTATAAGAATAAAGCTGTTCTATCAAACAGATGGTGTTTTGTCTAATCTGATGAGCATCTGTGGTGATGACTGAGATAGTACTGGAATTATTTTTTTTTAGTGCCTAAAAGCTTCTTCTGTTCCTTGGGAAAATAAAGCTGATCTGCAGTTTGTTACTCTCACCTGCTTTGCTCTGAGAGGATATCAAAACTACTTTTGGTCATGTAATGTTTAGCAATCTTTCAACACGTGGTATGAATACAGGCCTACACCAAGGCCTCAAGTGTTCAGTTTAAGGTGTCAGTCTTATTGAACTACATATTTCTATATGGTAATGACACATCAATCCTAATGTTTCTTAACTGTTATGATTCTGTTGTCAGTTTCTTACAGATATTTTCTTGATTTACAAAAGCAGCACAAGCCTTGGGTCAAGCTCTTCGATGTTCCAATATTAAGCAATGTTCTTTAATTTTATGGGGAAAAAACATCTCTTTTAGTGGGAGTTTTCAAATGAAGCAAAATAAGGGAATCTTTTAAAATCATCATGGCTCAAAGGAGTAAAATATAATGAAATAAAATGGATATATAATATAATATAAGCCGTTTTCTGATTAACTTTTCTTTTGAAACTCCCAGTGTCATTATCTTCTTTTAACGTTTTACTTTTATCTTGTTTTACTATTCATATTGGTAGATATCTTGCTGAAAGGAAAGCTGCTGCATCTCTTCAAACGTTAATGATGATCTAGTTTCAGTGACTAGAGAAGTTCCACTTTAGAAGCTGAACTGCAATCTCCCTCAGAGACAACTGGTGGAGCTCTTGCGTTGTAAATCTCAGCACAGGAGAAGAGAAAGCAGCAGAGATGTGCTGGGATTTGGCACAGACAAAATGGTGGGGTTGATACAGTGTTTTGTTGATAGCTGGAGATTATAGACCTGTCTGAAAAGACATTTTAGAAGTTGCTTAAAATACACCTTCAACATTTTAACAAAAATTAAGTAAACCTTGTTTATTATGCCATAATGATATATAATTGCATATCATTTTAAATAAGGAGGCTGTGTGGTCCAGTGGTTAAAGAAAAGGGCTTGTAACCAGAAGGTCCCCAGTTCAAATCCCACCTCAGCCACTGACTCATTGTGTGACCCTAAGCAAGTCACTTAACCTCCTTGTGCTCCGTCTTTCGGGTGAGACGTAATTGTAAGTGACTCTGCAGCTGATGCATAGTTCACACACCCTAGTCTCTGTAAGTCGCCTTGGATAAAGGCGTCTGCTAAATAAGCAAATAATAATAATAAAAAACCTTTATATTTCATTGAAAGTGAAATATGAAATAGTATAGAAGCAGAATAGAGTGTAGTAAAGTTTCGTGAAGTCATAATAAAATGCCCATAGAAGCATAGGTACTGTAAAAACTCAATATTATAAACCATGCTAAACTGCTATAAAAAGGTACCAGTACACTATCACTTGGGGTTAGGCAGCACCAACAAAGTTAAGACAATTTTCAATTTGACCAGTCTTACATAATGTCATTATCATATTTTTAACAAAGTATCACTGGGCTACCTAATATTTTATTTTAAATTTCCCCCACAAACACAGGTTTATTTTTTTGTGTTTGTTTCTACATTTTCAAATATGGGTTTTTATATTAATATATGTATTTTTTCCTTTGTTTTACAAATCTGAATGCATCGCCCTTGGCTGGGGCACAGTCAGACTGATCGAGGTCTCGTGAACAAACACAATTATTGAAATATTTGGCATTATAAAGAAAAAAAAACGTTTGTCATTTAAAATTGTCTGTTTTTTTTTTTTACAGACCATCACTTTCTGAATACATATTAAACAAAAGAAAATATACGTGGAGAGTCAAGAGGTTATTTGAACACTAGATTGCCAATCTGTCAGATTATGTACGGTCTTAAAAAAGGTGACACATGTGACCTTGAGGTCAATGTCACATCAGCAGTGTCAAATACTGAGGATATATAGGATCTAAATCTAACAGATATTGTACCAACAACAGACTTTGAATTCTGTACAACGATGCCTTAAATACTAGCTCTGAAAGAAAATTGTGAGAGACAACTGTAAATATTTACAGTACCTTCTGAAATGATGTTGACAGTTCAATTATATATATATATATATATATATATATATATATATATATATATATATATATATATATATATATATAGTGTGCACGGGGGAAGGCAGCAGCAGGGCTGGTAGGTTACGTAATCACACACAAAGACATAAGCCCGATATACGCTCCTTGCAACGAAGCTGGCTCTTTTGAACAGTGGTATCAGCGCTGTGCTTCAGTGCAAGAGGTCCCGGGTTCGAGCCTGCCCTCCACCTGTGTGTGGATTGCCTTGCCCTGTGTGATGCGCCTGCCTGCGTTAACTGAGGTTCGCTATATATATATATATAGAAGAAAAGCCCTGCACATACTTAGAGGGGGCAGGGCAATGCCCTGGTTGTAAATAAATATGTTGTTTATTACATTATTATTTAAAGGAAAAGCTGTATTGTTTATGTAAACGGGTGTTGTGTTTTGTGTTTAAATGTATTGTTTTGTGTTTATTTAGAATGGGTGAATGGGTGTTATTTGGCAGCATGGATGGGGTTAAAGCACCATCCTGGGAAACTCGTGTGGAATGTGACCATCTCAGAGTTGAATAATTTAGTTTTAATTCAGAGATTCTGTGTTGGTGGTGGGTGTTACAGAGAGTAGGTTCGTGAGAGAGACAGGAGAGAAAAAAGGAAACAATTGCTACTTGTGCTGGGCAGACCAGTACGGTATTTGTTTGGTGTCAGTATTTCTGTTTATGTTCGAGACTGTTTTGTTTAAACCTTTTATTTTGCTCGCTGAGCTGTGTGTTTTTTGATAAAGTGCTTTGTTTATTTTTGATTGGGATAAACACGGTGCACCAGTGCTTTTAACCCTGCAAGTACCTGTGTCTCTGTCAGCTTTCTGGTCTGAGATGCCATCACTCTGCTATATATATATATATATATATATATATATATATATATATATATATATATATATATATATATACAGTATATATAACAAAATATGGTTCAAAACTCACTTGACCACAAAAAAAGAATGTATTGTAATGCAGATTAACCTAGATGCTAAAAGCCTTCAAATCATTGATCATTCTGTTATTTACTATGGAGTGCCTGCAATACCTGGGGATTTTTTTTGCGTTTTGCTGTTGGTAATGTCATCCCAAGGGCATAATCCAATGTGAAAACAATATAGACATGCTATATGACAGCACCTCTATGACAGTCTCATCATGGTCTACTGTTGCTACCTGGTGAAGTCAAGTGATAAGTTATTTTATATAGAAACAAAAAAATAAAGGCTTTGCGTATAACAGACAGTTGATATTCTAATTTGCATTAGTAAATGTCCATTGACTTGTCTCAGCGCTTTCATAATAGGGACCACATTTTTGTAACATTAATTATTTTCTGCAGTCACTGGAGTAAAGTGAGGCTAATTATAATTAATAGAGCCAGTACTAACTTGGTTATATACAGTACATCATAATTGTGCTCATTAATGTATTTTTTCCCTTGTGTAAAAGAACTATTCATTTAGAGTTCCTAAAATAATGTATGAAATAGAATAGAAAACAACTAAGTATAACACCTACAGATTTTATAAGTTGTACTTGGTAATGATTTAATGACTTTATGTACTCTAATGTAATGATCACAACGTAGAGGTGTATAGGTATTGTACAGTGTACTAGACGTGTGTTACATTTTGTGATCACAATGAAAAGGTTACACAAAAGCAATACCTGATCTTTTTTGTTACTTTTTTAATCACATGTCAATTGCCAACCTTTAAAGACCTGTATGCGGATACGGCTTGCAAGTTTAAGACTGTGACATAAGGGATGCAATGTTATCCACTTGTTACTGATTACATAGAGCACAAGACAAAGGGATACAAGCCTACACTGGGCATTTATTTGCTTGTGAAGCAGCAGAAATAATTGTGTGAGAGAGAAAGATGCAGGCATTTCCCTGGTTATCGGCAACACAGACAGAGTCTTTTTTTTCTTCCAGGAACGGAAATGCTAATCATCAATCTCTCCGTGCATGCAATGTCTCTGTTTATTAGCTGATAGAGCGTCTCCAAAGGCTTTTTTGCCTCTTTGTTTAAAATGACATATAATGGGCCCGGCCTTATCAGCGTCTCTAAATGCATTTTCTGCGCTTTATCCCCACTAGGGGATTTGGTCCAGTCTAATGAATATGTGCAGGATTGATTTTGAGGTTGGGATAATTTAATCCATCAATTTAACATGAAATGAATATGCAAAGGGGGGGAGCCTCTTCGAGAATGAAGAAAAAAAAAAAAAACAGTGGGGAGAGTTCTTATTAATTTAAAATGCATTTGAGGAATGGGACAAGGTGGCTGCTATTAGGGCCCTAACCTTCAAGAATTGCTACCCTGTGAATACAGCTGCTTTATTTAAAACAAGCCTGCATGTATTCAGAGGTACTTAAACATGACAAGCTTAGAATTCAGAGGTATGTGTTCATTCTTCTGTCTTTAGTGTAATCCTAGCCCTGTTCCCAGTAGGAATGATGGCAGCCTAATATTTCCTTGATATATAATAATAATGAATACAGATTAGGGGGCATTAAACATGAACGTGAATCACAAAAGCTATGCCTGGCACTGAATAATTAGTGCAAGGTATTGATTACCTCATTTGAATTGACTAAACACTTGAGAGCCCGACAGCCGTTATTATTGTTAATACTTTGACCAGCTGTTATATTGCTAAACCAGAGCACAGTCAATAACAGAGAGTTGTAAACCAAACAACTGACATTTGTATGGTTAGAAAGCTTACATAATAGTTTATTACAAAAAAATAAATACAAAGTCAATGGGAATAAGTCACCTACTGCATTTGTGAATTATTATTATTCACAATAATGAACTGAAGAGTCATAAGAAATATTATTTTAGCTTGTCTCCACTACTTTAGAAATATAAAATGTGTGGTTTATGTACAGTATATACACTGGCCTACCAAAATCATTCAGGGATTTATTTTAATGATCTAAAAATTGCTGGATATGAATACGACCTTCATAAAATGAATAAACCTTATTTTCAGATGACCATATTTTACAGTAAATGAATTGTATGTAATAATGTTAAGGGGGTCAATATATCACCCCAAGAGAAAACACCAGAAGGATTACATTTAGTAAAAGAGTTGCAGTAGCTAGGTCATCCACTTTCTGCCATTAAAATGTGGGGAGCTTAAACAGGCAGAGTTACTTGGTAAATGCAATAGCAATTACCTGCAATAATACTTTATTGCTGTTATTAACTTTATGGTACATATGCCCTTCAGTCCAGGCTTTTTTTTCTGTATGCAAAGAAAATGCAAAATTGAACCCAGGGCCTGAAGGTGATATAGCGTTAGG
Source organism: Acipenser oxyrinchus oxyrinchus (assembly GCA_030684275.1). Lineage (NCBI taxonomy): Eukaryota > Metazoa > Chordata > Actinopteri > Acipenseriformes > Acipenseridae > Acipenser > Acipenser oxyrinchus. The sequence continues at coordinate 31,615,191 of CM060249.1, read as the reverse complement.
GCTAGGTTTAATTGTATGAAGCAAAATAAGATGGCACTGCATGGAGCTACTTAATAAATAAGCATTATTGCCTTTGTAACTTAAAGTTTGACCAGTTTCACAGAAGTATTTGTTAATTACTTGAAGTTACACATTCAGAGTTGGCTGATTAAGTTCCACTTTTGGTGCCTGCATTCCACTTGTTATGGGATTCTGATGAGGATTCTGCAAATAAGCACTGAAACACCTGTGTCAATACACTTTGGCTATTGTGACTGCTAAAAAAATCTTTTCAGTATAACTTTACTGATGTTTCCTCTGGGATTGTCTGGTGCACAGAGAACAAAGCAACTTTAAATACCCAGAGGTCTTCTGAAGAGCCCAGTTTTTTTTTGTGTGTGTGTTTGTGTTTAATGAAAAAAAAACAGTCCATTTGAACTCATAGCTCAACACACATAATGTTCCTCTGAGAATTAAATGACATAGGAATGCATATGAAAGAATATTTTGAATGAGCACAACCTTTTATATTCAATATCCAGTTGAATGTAGCCCTTTGATTGAGAACACAGCTGACCGTGCTTCTGTTTCAAAGTGCTTGGAAATGTTCTTTCAACAGCTCTGCTAATAAGAGACAATTGTGAGCAGTTTTGACAGGTTTCTAATGTAATCTTTCCCTTCTTTGTTTATTGCTAGCTTCCGTTTTTTACTTGCTGGCTCCCTCGCACTGAAGCCAAATTGTGATTACAAATGTTATAATGAATCTACTTTGTAAAAGTGGAAGGGAATTAGAAATACTGTTGATGGATGACCTTGTATGACCCCAGAGTCTTTGACGATGACTGAATGCAATCTTTGAAATAAACCTCACTTAATTTGGTGCAGTTTGGCATTTTTGTTCGTAGGTAAATCAAGATTACATAGTGCAGGTTCTCATACAGCCCAGCAGTGCTGGGAAGAACATCAAATACTTTATTAGCCGATTACTTGGATGCCCAGTTCACATCTGCATTAAATTTAAATTTGACAAAACACAAGAGTCAATAGTAGACAGACAGACACTGTCACAAACAAGGGACATCATTTAATTACACCAAGGTAAATAATTACTGCATTTAAGGACCAGGTGGAATAGCATTTCAAATAAATGTATATTAGGCAGTGTTCAGTGGATTTGTCACTCATATTCCCTTTAGTCACATTTTTTTAATTACATTTTTATACATTTTAAAGCAGTTTTTGTGTACACACTATGGCATTTGAGAAGTTGTCCTGACAAAAGTTTGAAAAAAAATCTTTTGCATTATAAATTAAATACATAGATAGGAAACTTAACATATTACAATATACACTGAGTGTACAAAACATTAGGAACACCTGAAATAGACTGACAAGGTGAATCCGGGTGAAAGCTATGATCCCTTATTGATGTAACCTGTTAAATCCACTTCAATCAGTGTAGATGAAGGAGAGACAGGTTAAAGAAGGATTTTTAAGCCTTGAAACAATTGAGACATGGTTTGTGTACTGTATGTGTGCCATTCAGTGGGTAAATGGGCAAGACAAAAGATTTAAGTGCCTTTGAACGGGGTATGGTAGTATGTGCCAGCCGCGCCGGTTTGAGTGTGTCAAGAACTGCAACGCTGCTGGGTTTTTCACGCTCAACAGTTTCCTGTGTGTATCAAGGATGGTCCACCACCCAAAGGACATCCAGCCAATGGCAGGCCAGTGGTCAAAAACAGCTCATTGATGAAAGAGGTCAAAGGAGGCTGACACGAATTGTGCAGAGCAACAGACGGGCTACAGTTAGTCAACTGACAGTCCAGTACAACATTGGTGCCGAAAGACCCATAAAAGAATGCACAACTCGTCGTACCTTGACACGAATGGGGTATGGCAGCCGACGACCTTACAGAGTTCCACTTCTTTCAGCAAAACACAAGAAACTGCGGTTGCAGTGGGCTAAGGAACGAAAACACTGGACACTGGAGGATTGGAAAAACATTGGCTGGTCTGATGAATCCCGGTTCCTGCTGTTTCACGCTGATGGGAGGACTAGGGTATGGAGAAAACTACAAGAGTACATGCATCCATCATGCCGCGTGTCAACATTGCACGCTGGTGGTGGTGGTGTGATGGTGTGGGGTGTGTTTTCATGGCACACATTGGGCCCTTTGATAAAAGTGGAGCATCATTTGAATGCCACAGGATATCTGAACATCATTGCCAATCAGGTGCATCCCTTCATGGCAGCAGTGTATCCATCTGCTAATGGATTTTTTCAGCAGGATAATGCCCCAATTCCACAAACATGACAGTGAATTCAGCTTACTGCAGTGGCCTACCCAGTCACCAGATCTCAATCCAATTGAGCATCTGTGGGTTGAGATGGAACGAGCTATTCGGAGTAGAGATCCACTGCCAGCCAACTTGACACAACTGTGGGAAGCATTGGAGTCAACAGGGGCCAGCATCCCTGTGGAACGCTGTCGACACCTTGTAAAGTCCATGCCCCGACCAATTGAGGCTGTTCTGAGGGCAAAAGGGGGTGCAACTCAATATTAGGAAGGTGTTCCTAATGTTTTGTACACTCAGTGTATATCATTGCAAACCTGATGAAGCGCTGTTGAAGCACATTGTTTGCTGTGTTTTTTCTTTTGTTTGCTTTTAACACTGGCACCGCCATAGCCATTTTTTTTAACAGCTTTTGCAATTCAAATTTAAATATCTCCGCGTATGTAAATATCTTGTGCATGTCCTTTCTTAAGTGTTACTAAATATTTGAATTAAATACCCATACGGTGTTTCAGCTGCAGAATCGTAAAATGAATAAGTTATAAGCACTTGCTTTTTCAACCGCCAGACCCTCAGTTTATGCGGCACATTGAAATCAATACAATATAGCCGACAATTTAGTCTGGGCTTTGTAATAAAATCAAAGTCATTGTGAAAGAACGTATTATATACTCCCGTCGAGCGCTGAAACACTAATGAAAGTCATTCTACACATATTATTATTATTATTATTATTATTATTATTATTATTATTATTATTATTATTATTATTATTTTATTAGCAGTTGTCACAAAATCTACACATTGAATCACAATATAATGTGATATAGCTATGCTACTTTTTTCTCATCTGCCTGTCCTCTGAATCAGCTCAGCACTGTCCTTTGTAATTCAATCTTGAGAACGTGGCAAACCCAGGTGTTGTGATCAATGCCTTGATCAGTCACCTCTTGATCACGTATGCTAATTCTTTTGTATTAGGTGTAGGGCTGGCGACAGGCTGGCTGGTGTTTGTGTTTATCAGACTCTGCTGTGGGCACGAAAATTCATTACTATCTGTATACTGACTGAGAAGATGGCTCAAAGATGAGTACTGAATACGAACAAAGTGCTTGAACTGTTACAAGATTTGGCTGAAGGAGATTCTGAGTGATAACGACAGCGATAGTAAAAGGAGTGCACCGGCAACACAATCACTCGGAGGGACTTCATTTTGCAGCTAGCCCTGGAGCTACGGCAGAAACATTTTGATAAGAGACACGAAAGCCGGCTGGCAAATGCCCCTCAACCTTCAGCCAGTGCCGCGCCCACAATGACAGGTTGCTAAATGCAATAAAAACAAGAACTTTTGATGTCTGCGCCCATTGTGTTAAGGCAGACTGTGACAAATGCACTGGTACAATTGAAAAGCATGTTTTCTGCGTCGATTGTATTTAGAAAGCTGTAATAGACAGAGAGCCTTTGAACTCTGTTTCACTCAAAACGATTTCGCATTGCAAAAGTTATGTTATATTTTTGTTTTATGCTATTTTTATAACTAGTTATTTATGTTTTATAATTTTATATGTGGATACAGCTTTCTACACCTGTTTACAAGGAAGTGTATTGTGTAAAGTTTATTTTATTACAGTTTTTCATGTTTATGTATGTTCTCTTTTTGAAAAAAATAAGAAAAAGGTTTCATTTTCAATGTAAATACGGTGTTTCTGCTCTGAAAATGTTATGTATGATGTTCATAAATAAGAATATTAAGTTGGATCCGATTGTTTGATTTTCATTTTCACATCCAAGTCGTTTTAAAATGGAGCCGCACATTTTGCGGGTGTGGCGGTAGTCCGAAATGTTGGCGGTTCTAGTATTAATGGAATAAACTTATAAGAACTTTAAAATATAAAATCACAGTGGTTCTGTTCTATTTTTTTTTTTTTTGAGTGTGCGACCTGACTTGGTGGACTTCACTTGAAAACTGGAAGAAACAATTGTGAGTCCACATAGACTTCTTTCTTTTCAATATACCATAGCCTTATGGTCGCCACCTCACGGAGGCGAAACATTGGAGGGCACAGGTGCCTTTCTTTGGAAAATATATATACTGTGTATATATATATATATATATATATATATATATATATATATATATATATATATATATTGTAAGGCAGCGGGTTGTGTGAGAAAATGGCACCTTTGTTGTATTTAATTGTTTTGTTTTTAGTTAATTAGTTTTTGTCAATTGTTTTATTGTTTAATTGTTTTATTATTAATTATCCCCTGCACCTGGTAGCTATTGTTAAATTGGGACCAGGTGCAGAATATTTAAGAGGAGCAGTCAGTCTGCTCATGGCTGCTGAGTAGAAGGAAGCAGAAGAGAGGTGCTCTGCTTCCGAGCAGTCAGAGAAAAAAGTAAGTGCTGTGTAAACCTGTATGGTTTTTGTTTGTGTGCCAGGTAAACGGCTTTGCATTCCTGCAAGTTAGTCAGGGAATAACCTGTGTAGTAAGTACTCCAAAACGGAGTTAGGTTTTTGTTTTGTATTGGTTTGTTTTTGTGTTTATTAAAAAGTAGCGCAACCGCGCTTGAAAATCCATTTCTGTTGTTGTGGGTTGTAATTTTAAAGGGGCACGAACATGTGAGTGCTAAATTCTTTTACATATGGTGTCAGAGTGTGTGGGCGCCCCTAGAGACCCAGTGAAAATGGATTTTATGGATTTAATCGAACAGATCAACAGAAATGCCACTGCTCAGAAGGAGCAGCTGAAGAGATTGGAGAGAGAGATGGGGTTGGCACCGCAGAAGAGGCAGGAGCGGGAGCCAACCAAATTGAAGCTGTTGCTCCAGGAGTGGGAGCAGGCAAGGGTAGCTCCACAGTCTCCCGAGCCAGAGGAGGAAGAGCTGCCACCGCCAGAGCCAGAAGGGGAGAAGCCGCCGTTCCGGAGCCCAGAGGGAGGAGCCGCCTTCCGGAGCCCAGAGGGAGAAGCCGCGCTTCCGGAGCCCAGAGGAGGAGCCGCCGCTTCCGGAGCCCAGAGGGAGGAGCCGCTTCCGGAGCCCAGAGGGAGGAGCCGCCGCTTCCGGAGCCCAGAGGGGCGAAAAGTATACCTCCACCACAGCCCGACCACCACCCCTACGGTCCAGTCCGGCGTCGCTCGTCCGGTCCCTCACCCTGCTCCAGGACACCCTGCCGGTCTTCCTGGACCTTCCTGTGCTGGACCTAGAGCCCAGGAGTCTGCAACACTGGCCACAGCTCTGCCCCTGGTTCCCTGCTCTGCTCTCCCAAGCACCCAGGCGTCGCTGAGCTGCTGCCAGGCGTCGCTGTCGCTCCCCTGTTTGCTGCTTCGCTTTCCCTGGGTGATCGGACATCACTGCGCGGTTCCCAGGGGAAGACCTCTGTCCACTGCTGCATCCTCCAGTGCCCCGGCCTACGCTCCGGTCGCCCTGTCGGACCATTGGGTCCCCTCGTTGCCGGTGCTGTGGTCCTTACCTGGCTGGGCGGGGCGTGGACCCGATCCCCTCGAGTCCGCCCGTGGAAGAGGGCGAAAAAGGACATTTATGGACTCGAGGGTGGGTGGTTGTGTTTTAGGGGAGGAGGTAGCCGTCGAGTGGCCTGTGTCTTGAAAAGACAAGGGGGGGGGATATGTAAGGCAGCGGGTTGTGTGAGACAGCAGGGAGGGTGTTAAAACCTCCCTGAAGAAAAAAAAAAATGGCACCTTTGTTGTATGTAATTGTTTTGTTTTTTAGTTAATTAGTTTTTGTTAATTGTTTTATTGTTTAATTGTTTTATTATTAATTTTCCCCTGCACCTGGTAGCTATTGTTAAATTGGGACCAGGTGCAGGGTATTTAAGAGGAGCAGTCAGTCTGCTCATGGCTGCTGAGTAGAAGGAAGCAGAACAGAGGTGCTCTGCTTCCGAGCAGTCAGAGAAAAAGTAAGTGCTGTGTAAACCTGTATGGTTTTTGTTTGTGTGCCAGGTAAACGGCTTAGCCGTCCTGCAAGTTAGTCAGGGAATAACCTGTGTAGTAAGTACTCCAAAACGGAGTTAGGTTTTTGTTTTGTATTGGTTTGTTTTTGTGTTTATTAAAAGTAAGCAACCGCTTGAAAATCCATTTCTGTTGTTGTGGGTTGTAATTTTAAAGGGGCACGAACCCGTGAGAGCAAAATTCTTTTACAATATATATAGATAGATAGATAGATCGATATTAGTGAACCCTCTCTAAATATTATTGATTGGCTATTCCAAATAATAAAACAAAAGGAAAAGCAAAACAAAACATTGATGGACTTTTCCTTTCCAAGGCTCTTCACGTTGTCAAGCAGGTTTGTGCCGGATCTCTCTTGAAGGTAAGTTTAAGAGTTAAAAGTCTAGAATTTTTATTTCTCTTCCTTAATGCAGCAGCGTTGTACAATTAGTTACTTCTTGGGTTTTCCACAGGTCCTTTTCTGTCCCTTTGGCGACACTGGTGCGTACTGGTATTGCAGGTAAGTATGCAGCTCTCCAAGAAACACCTTCCGAGGGCCTCTGCTGGCAAACCCTGGAATGGCACTTGTTGTGTTGATAGTATTAAATAAAGAATCTTCCCAACTAATCTTCAATGTTGCCGAGTCATTATTTCTTTTTAAACTGTATTTTAAGATTCTTCGTTTAATAACAGTAAGGTCACCTTCTTTATACTGTCCAATCTTTGTTTGGTTGATTTACAACTGCATCCAAACAGCTATCGTTTGTCTCTTCTTTAAAACACTGTATCAATCTTCCTCAACCTTCTTGTCCCAGACACAAGTATTTTCGGTAAGAACATCTGTAAATGTACTTGTACAACAGGGGTTACCTTTTTAATCCTGTCTTGGAGCTGAAGCACGTAGTCGACCACATTTTTCCCTGAAGATCACTACTCATCCCACATTTGCCGCAGTTGCCTTACATAGAGCAGCTCAAAAGGGGAAAAACCTGTGGACAACTGTGATACTTCTCGTACTGCAAACATCAAGTATAGAAGCAAGAGACCCCAATCTTTGCCAATCACTTTTTGTAACCTTTTGATTTTAAGGTTTTATTAAATCGTTCTACAAGGCCATCTGTTTGGGGATGGTAAAATGATGTACGAATGGGTTTAATCTTTAACATGGCACATAAATCTTTCATGAGTTTACTGACAAAGGTGGTTCCCTGATCCGTAAGGATCTCCTTCGGGATGCCGACCCCTGAAAATACCTGAACGATCTCTTTGGCTATAGATTTGGATTCAGTGTTCCTCAAAGGAATGGCCTCTGGATACTGAGTGGCATAATCCATAATGACTAAAATATATTCATGCCCTCATGCAGATTTATTTAGGGGACCTACCAGATCCATTGCAATACGTTCGAATGGAACGTCTATTATGGGCATCGCCTTTAGGGGTGCTCTAAAGTGAGGTTGGGGACTAGCTTTTAGACACTCGCTACATGATTTATAGAAAAATTCCACATCCTTCCTAGTATCCAGCCAATAAAATGTCACCTCCCAAATGGGCCTCAAACAAATGATTATGTGCGAACTTTAACCCTTTGCAGTCCTATGTCGGACCAGGTCCCACATTACAATTTTTCTTTTCCGGTCCGATGTCGGACGCTGTCAGACATCATCAAAAAGACGTCAAGCACAGGTCTCTAGTCGTTTTTTCTCTGGAAAAAGCCAAAAAAGCTTTCAATGGCTGAGAGAGCCTGATAGAAACCGAGAGAAGCAGAAAAAAGGAGGCAGATCTGAGCAATACGCATAGTCCCTTCACCACAGACATAACACGGACATAAACCAACAAGGCTTCTTGTTGTCCTGCAGTGGCGCGTACCAGGGCCCGTACCACTTCTGTAGGTTGAACTCTAATTGCAAGAGTAGAAAGTGGTTATGGGTAATCGTCTGCTAAGAAATAAATAAATAATTGTAGCTTTCTTCAGTCAGAATCCTACTCTAACATCATATGTGACCTCTTAGGTCTGATTGTTTGGATCTCTGACTTTACTCGTGCACATGAGGAGGCTGTGTGGTCCAGTGGTTAAAGAAAAGGGCTTTTAACCAGGAGGTCCCCGGTTCAAATCCCACCTCAGCCACTGACTCATTGTGTGACCCTGAGCAAGTCACTCAACCTCCTTGTGCTCCGTCTTTCGGGTGAGACGTAATTGTAAGTGACTCTGTAGCTGATGCATAGTTCACACACCCTAGCCTCTGTAAGTCGCCTTGGATAAAGGTGTCTGCTAAATAAGCAAATAATAATAAATGAGAGAACCAGAAGATAGTAGTTCAAATGAAGAAGACGGGCAGGTTTATTTACAGGGATTAAATAAACAAAAATGTTGAATAAAAACCTAACCCAGTTTTTGAGCACCAGCTCACTTCTTGAACCCTCTCTAAATATTATTGTTTGGCTATTCCGAACAATAAAACAAAAAGAAAAGCAAAACAAAAATGGATGGCCTCTTCCTTTCCAAGGCTCTTCACTTTGTCAGGCAGGATGGTGCCGGATCTCTCTCGAAGGTAAGTTTAAGAGTTAAAAGTCTAGCTTTTTATTTCTCTTCCTTAATGCAGCAGCGTTGTACAATTAGTTCCTTCTTGGGTTTTCCACAGGTCCTTTTGGCAACACCTCCGAGGACCTCTGCTGGCAAACCCTGGAATGGCACTTGTTGGTTGACAGTATTAAATAAAAACCTTCCCAACTAATCTTCAACGTTTTCGAGTCATTATTTCTTTTTAAAATGTATTTTAATATTCTTTGTTTAATAACAGTAGGGTCTCCTTCGTTATACTGTATCAAATCTTTGCTTGGTTGATTTACAACTGCATCCAAACAGTTATCGTTTGTCTCTTCTTTAAAACAGGACTACACACTGTACCAATCTTCGTCAACCTTCTTGTTCCAGGCACAAGTATTTTTGGTAAGATCGTCTGATCAGTGTAAAAATTCCCACATGAAATAAACACAAGTAGTGTGTACTCACAGTCCCATTTTGTAGACCTCAGCATTTGGCTCCATTCATTGTAAACAAACCCAGCAAGTGCTTTTTGCTTCCTGGAGTACTTGTCAGAAGAGGAAAAACATCCACAGTACAAGTAAACATTTAGTTCTCTTGTCTTGTTCCAGTTTTCAGGCTAACCAACCATTTGTTTCAGTTTCTCTGTTTACCAGTCACAATGACCATACCGTTTCCCTATTACCAGCCACCAGACCTACACCTCTCTCTTTGGTTTAATTTCCTGGTTTATATATCCCAGAATTCCTGTCATTTTTTGTCAGGCTACTCTGGGAGTTCTGGGTCTTGTAGTTTTCTCTATTAGACTGCGAAAAAACGATTGTGACTATTATTATTTTACCGCATAGCAGGAATAAATTATCAAAACCCCACTATTTTAATGACTTTATTCCCAAATACTTACATCATCTGTCAAACCCATAAATACCTCCAATATTTTGTTTCAAACATATGCTTCCTTGAAAAAGATATGTACATATCAAAACGTTGGGCAGCTGGCTCTTATAATATATATATTATATATTATATATATATTATTATTATTATTTGTTTATTTAGCAGACGCCTTTATCCAAGGCAACTTACAAAGACTAGGGTGTGTGAACTATGCATCAGCTGCAGAGTCACTTACAACTACGTCTCACCCGAAAGACGGAGCACAAGGAGGTTAAGTGACTTGCTCAGGGTCACACAATGAGTCAGTGGCTAAGGGGGGATTTGAACCGGGGACCTCCTGGTTAAAAGCCCTTTTCTTTAACCACTGGACCACACAGCCTCCTATATATATATATATATATATATATATATATATATATATACATTTCTTAGATGTTGCCACTGCTGAAGAGAAAAGACGCCAAAATAAAAGTCAATCTCCCATATGCTCTGATGAAGACAACATGTCAAAACACGTCAGCGTACCTGCTTTTACCTTGTTTTAATCAATAAAGTATGAATAGCTGAGAGGCACGTTTGGGATATAGACTTTTATTTAGCGAGAGTTTCCGTTCTTTCTCTTCGGCATTGGCAACATCTAAGAATTGTTTTCTATTTAACTTTTCCTAGGACGAAGCACCTTGTGTCTGATTAAATGGACTGAAACATCTCTGTTTCATTCAATAAGAAAAAGTTATGTTATTTTCCAGTCATTCTTATAAGCTGTCAATCTTTTTTTCTATAAGCAGTCAATCTTTTTTTTTATTTTGGAGTGACAGAATATATGCATATTCACTTTAGGGATTATCAAATAGAGTTGTACAGGATATTTTCCATTGCAACATCACAAATATTGATCATCGTTATAGTGGCACCATTACAAAAATGTTGGCAGCACATAAAGCTCATGAATAGCCATGTCATTAGATTGTAATAACTATGTAACTACCAATGGTTCCTGCTCTAACACAGTTACTACTGTGTAAATACATGGAAATGGCCTTTGGAACAACATTGTGTTACCTGATGTATTTACATAACACAGTTTTACTGGCCAGTTAACTACACACTTATTCCACAGGAAGTACCATTAAATAGCAAGATTCATTCCCAGTTTTTATACATTTTATACTGGCCTCATTCCAGCTTGCTCAGGCTTTCTCAGAAATATACTCAGGGGTTAATTTGTTAATAAAAAGGTACCAGATCTTATAATCAAGGAAGAGTGATAGAGTTGTTTTTTTTTCTAGACCTAATGTACTGACCTTGATTTACAGTAGCTCTGGTATATGCTTCAAGTTCTCATCTGCATGTGACCGGGGTCTTATGCCTCATTGTTGGTGTCGGTAGCTGCATGTCAACCTTTGCCTAGCCGTGTTTTAGCATAATCTTAAGGTTTGAACAATACCAGTGGCGGAGCGACTAATCTGATGAACAGAGTAATGGCATTGCTGTTCTTAAGAGCGCAAGTTTTTTTAGCATTTTGCCGTGTGGGTTGTAAAAATATGAGTAATGTTGCATCCCATAATATATTTGTTAGAGTGCACTTTCATCATTCAATTCATGGAACAGAAAGTATCTTTTTTTTATTATACATGGTATGTCCTTTTTTCACTTGGTTCATTCATTGTATCTAATAACTGTGTATTTACATCGTAGTTGCATAGTAAATACATGTATAATGTACTTAACGTGTAAATCTATTTTCACTAAATATGTAGGTACACAATTGTATAAGAAAAGGGTAAGGTTTAGAGTTAGGGCTAGGAGGGTTACGGTTAGCTTTAATGTTAGGTTTCGAGTTAGGGTCAGTCACTTTAATAACAACACAAATAACTAAACAACAAACAAAACAGTGGCATGCATGGTGGACAAAACAACCAGGTTAACAAAAAGAATATATATATATATCATTTAAAATACTGCGGTTTTAGACCGAGCCACCGGTTTCACACACACAATACGCGGTTTCATAAAACTCCCTAAAACCCAACTATATTTCTTTATATACTGCATATATATATATATATATATATATATATATATATATATATATATATATATATATATATATATACTCACAGCACACAAAACCCTCGCCTTCACCAAAATGTATTCTCAAAACTAATTCTCCATTACCACCCGTGAACACCTATTTTATACCCCCGTGGCTGGAGTCTTAATTAATCATTAAAATATGTATTGAATTGACGGCTCCAGCCACATTCCCACGTGTGTTTGCAGGGAGGATTTTAGATTTGAACTCCCTCTCTGCCACCCAATACTCCCCACACAACACACGCCAATGCTCTGGCAGAGCTTTCACCCTGCCGTGCTGCCACACACTTACACTCATAATAATACAAAATACATTTATATAACAACAATAATAATACTAATAATACAAAAAGAATATAATGCAAAAAAATGTCACGTTACTGGTAAGTACATTGTAACTATGCACAATGACATTATAATTCTGTATAAGTACACCTGTATTTACTGATAACTACTATGTAAATACACAGTAATTAGAGACACTTAATGTAAAGTGTTACCGTAGTGATAAGCCATCTAATTGATTTCTGCTTTTTTTGTTTACACTGTTGTTACAGGAGCTAGTCCTTGTGCAGTTAATGATCTTTACAGAAAAAACAAAATCCTCTTTTTGATGTCTATTGACGCTGTTAGATAGGAATGAAACCCAACATTTGGATAACATGAAACAATCTGAATTGTTGGATTTGATAGGTTATAAAATCTGCTTGCAAACATAACTTTGCTGATACTACTGAAAAAAGCTTGTTGTAATTCATAAAGGGTTAAAATTCCTCAGCATCTTTTTCATATAATAAATACACACAGGAATAATATATGCGCAGTCAAAGTACATGTGCTGGTCTATAGAGTTATTATTGACTATTCATTTTTATTATTTGTCATTGATTTATGTGGTAAAAGTATAAGTAATGCATATGTAACCTATAGCCCTTTAAATATACATTTACAAGAACTAAACCGGTCAGTGATTTCCCCCTTATCTGCATTTGCAGCTTGGTTAGATCCATCAATGTTTATGAAAGTAAGCCTTGTAATTCTGTTGTATTCGTTGTTAGAACACACAGATGGAACTTTTCTATAAGGCAATGAATGTCTTGTATCAACATTTTAAATATCTGCTGGGAACCATCTTGAATTTTGTTTTTCTTATAAAGAATTTCCCAAATATTTTAAGAGATAAGGAAGATAAGAATAAAACTCCCCAGCGTTGTGGGTAGATAACTAGGTTTTATTAATGACCTGCCATATGAAGTGGCTGGATAATTAAAGTTTTTTTTTTCTTCCTAGGAGGAGGATAGTGAACAAATTTCTTTGATGGTTTGATAACCAAAGACACTAGCAAAAAAAAATAAAAAATGCCGATCCTATCAGAGCTCATTCGATTTGTGCAGGACAGGCACCCCTATCAGTTCATTTCACCTGGTAATAGTTAATTACCCAACGAATGCATATGGGTAAACCATTAATAAAATTTGACTATCTCAATGCTTTTATTCACCCTTGTGAGAGCTTTATCAGAGAGAATCAGGTTTTAGGTTCGAGACACCAGTGTAGTTACAGTGGACATTTCTGTGGCTGCTAAGAAGACAAATGACACACAGAAAGGGGAAAGAATGAGCCGTGTAGCTGAATGAGATGGAAAAAAGAAAATTCTGCTCGACCTGTAGTTCTTATACGTATAGAACCAATGCTGTATGTGTATATGCATTCTATTTGTATAGACAGGTAGACAGATTGGAAGTACTGTAGGCAGGCCCTTTCCCTTGGCAGATACTGCTGGCACAATGACCAGGTTCTGAGAAAACACCAGAGGTGCTGGGAATGTGAAGGCCTCTTTTTTTATCAAGTAGATAGGAAGAGTGTGGAAAAAATGATTTTTAATTAGAAGTTAACAATATCTAATCTCAATTTATTTTGCCTAAAAAAAGAAGAATTACAAATTTAAAAGGAGTTGACAAAGTACTGTAGCCAATACTTTAAGCACAGCACAATGGGTTACCAAGCCATAGTGTTGTTATTGAATCACTGGGATCCGTTAAGACCCGATTTGACAAGTTGGAAACCAGCTAGTTACTAGGAACTGGACAAGTATTCTAATGATTGGTCATTTTCATTGTGGACTTCACCCCTTTCCACTTCACTTGTTTTTCTCCTTCTCTTACCAGAATCAATTTAAAGAAACATTTTGTTCCCTTTTCAAATGTACCAATTGTCCCCTAATCTCTGATTCAGCATTGATGAAGACAGTCTCTTAACAAGTGAGAACTTCAGCATATCAACCACATGTTTTTTTTTGTGTGTGTTTTTTTTTGTGTGTGTTTTTTTTAGTGAGGAGATAAATAGGACCATTCTTATATAACAAAAGCTAACATTGTTGCTCTTTTTTCAGAAATATAATCATGTGCACATCGGGTAGAAAAAATGTTAATGTAATATATGGGTGTAAAGGTTTCTTTTAGGTAGATGTGTAAAAGAAATGAATGATAACTGATCATTAATTAGGTTGAAACTACAAGAGAAACTGGGAATAAGGTGATACGTCTTTTAGTGAAAATAATCAGTTGTTTTAAATAAACATCCCTATTTGATTGGCAGTACAATTTTAGAGTAACAACTGGCACTTATCTAGCCAAAGTGCCTTTTTATTAGTAAGCGACAGCACCTTTAGTGCACAGCTAGTGTATTACCAGAATTACAAGATATAGATTAGCTGTTCACTAGATGGCGCTGGATCCTACTTCTTGATACTTCAGACTGTCTTCTGCTATTGATAGTTTCTTAAGGATCACAAGCTATAGACAGATAATCAGAAGCACGTATTTTAGTTCATTCCATAACCGAATAAAACGATGGTCATGTTAGTCGCATTGGCATAGAGATGAAAAAGAAGATACACTATTGAAATATATAGAGTTTTTATTTCCAGTTTCTATGTTGGTTAAATAAAAAAGGTACTGTATTTGCTTTCGCATTATTTCTGTTTTTGTTGTGTTTTTTTTTTTTTTAACAAACCAGTAATAAAACCTTGAAGAGAGTTACATTAGGTTTTTGCACATAACATCTACTTAGCTTGTTTCTGAACGTAGCTGCTTCCAAACCTCATACTTCAGCTCTATTCTTCTTTCTCTGCCTGCTGCTCAAACTAAACTGTGCTGCTCTCTGAGTACAACTGCATTGTAAAAAATGTAATTGCTGTTTCTACCAATTAATATATCTCTAGTTCTTATTCACGCCCAAAATAAAATGTATGTAAACAAATTAATATTGATATGCAGGGTTCCTTTTTCAATGACTGAGGATAAGCAACCACTAGATGAGCTACTCATACTACAAGAAGTCCTCAATCCTTTTTTTTTAGTTTGTCCTTGGAAGGACTGATGCATTAAATGACTGCCGCGTGGAAATCAGCATGTATGTCAGCTGTGATCTCACTACTGTATATAAGGAAAATAACTCATTTAATATCTTTCAATTTTAAAGAACTGTGTTTTATCCAAGTGGAATAAGTAAACTAAAGCTATTAGGCTCCAGCCCTAAAGCAGTCACGAATGATCTCTAGCTTCTCCAGCTGAAAAGAAATGGATGTAAGCAGGCGAGTTGTTAACAGATCTGAATCACTTTTCTTTCTTCTAAAAGATGTATTAACCTTTGCTGCAGCTTTCTCTATTAGCACAATTCTTCTTTTGATCCATTAGTGCAATATCCATCACACCAGATGTATCTCACTGTGAAGGTTGAGGCACATTAATCCTGGCAGTTGGCACTAAGTGTTTAAGTGTAATGTTATCCATCCCTTGTGTGTTTTGCCAGACAGCAGTGAGTTGGAGTAGACAGATCCAATGTATACTTATCACTGTGGATAAGCAGATTATCACTCAATCAAATACCGCTATATCTTAACTGTAACCCTGACCCATGCTCTCATCTCAATCTTAAAAGCTCTGGACATCAGAAACTGTCCTCCCATTCTTCCTCGTCTAGTGCCTGCTGTCAAGGTCAAGTTACACTTCTGAGTTCCTGAAAAGTTTTAGGACCCTGCCTGGTGTGAAAGAAAAACTGATGCCAAGGCTTGTGAAGTACTGAGCTGTGGTTTATCAGGCAGGAAATGTCAAGTGATCCACCATGAGTGACATCATTAGTACAGTGCGTGAGCTAGGAGTTCAGAGGAGCATCTATCACTCTCCATGCACATATACAGGAGGCAATTCGTTTGATCTTGATATAGTGAAATGCCACATCCATTATCAAAATAGTAGTTTGTTGTACTGTTCTCTCAGCTACTTTCTTAGAAAGTGCTACAACATGAATGCTCCCTTTCTATTGCCACTGACCCTGCTGTGGTTGAGATGTGGAGTGCAAAAGAAGCAGAAGAGGCTACCTCTTTTCCAAGTCGTACCAGAACCAGGCAATGACAGTTAGACCTCACAACATACAGGCTGCTGTGGAAAGGGGTGGGGGGCGATCAAGGTTTGGAATGACTTATCAAAAAAACAGTTTTGAGCTTCTGATCATTCATATCTGCCAGCCTGTGAGGTAGCCCCCACTGGTCAAGGCTGGTCTGCGCCCTTGTAATAGTGATCAAGTTTATACTCAACAGAACAGGAGTATAGTACTTTATTATGAGTGGATTCATTTTTTTTTTCTTAATAGAGAACAGTCTTTTCATGTACAGTATGCATATAACAATCCCATACAACAAATCAAATGAAACTCATGTGTTTGCAATGGTTTGGTACAAGAAGAAAATTATGTTTTACGACTTTCAAATAAGTGGCAACAATATATTTTTGTGTTAATCTGGTGTATGAATGTAGGACACATTTATACAAATGATTTCAGTCAAGGCTTAAATGGAATACATTTGTTGGGCTTAGAATTTCCTGAATTTGTAGAACAAGGCTGGCCTCTAAAATGATCCCATATCCAAACTGACCTACCCCCATCAAAGCAAGGTCAATTCCCATTGTATAAGCTGCAACTGGTTTACTGAACAAGATGCAAAACCTTGATGGGTGTAACTCATTCTGCGTTCAATAAAAGATAATAACGGAGATCATGAGAGGAAACATGTCAGTTTAAATGTATTTTCTTTGTACAGAGAGAAATCCCTGCAGAAACCAATTCAATTTACTTTGTCTCCCAGAGAACAGCACTGTCCCCATAGACCTCAACACAAAGGACCATTACAAATGACAATTTATATTTCATATGTTTAGAAATGTTCTGCAAAGGTTACAATTGAAGGTTTATTGAAGTATTTATGCTGTGTTACCAACAGGATATGTATTAGTAATATGCACCCAACGGTAGAAAACATATTTACTTGCTTCTAAGCATTTGTTTTCAGGATTTGCTCATGCCTTTAATAACCAGATGATAAAAACTTGCAGTGTTATAAAAAGTAACTCCTACTAGAAGTAATGTTAACCGGACTACAGTGTTATGTACCTACGGCCCTATACAGCTGCTGTATCACTACACATTTATTTAAAAACAATTCTCACAATTTACAGTACAAGCATTGATGTTTCTTATCTGCTGAGATCAAATGTGGTAGGTCCATAGGAATAAAATGTATTCAGAATGTAGTGTAAAATTAAATTGTCTGACGGTGGATACAGTGTTTAAAAATAAATTAAAAAAACAAAAACAATTGGAATTGTACTGATACAGTTCTTAAAATGGTAACGAATGAAAAATAACTTTTAATTTCTTCCTATTTCACAATCAAACAAGAACCCTGGTCAAATGCATATGAGCTTCAATCATGTGTAAGAGTCCCCATATTAACCAGTCCTGAGAAAAGAAGTAGGCAGGTTCACAATTTACTTGAGCCAGATTTGTTGAATGTGTGAGCCTTTGAGTGATTTGTAATTTTATTGGAAGCTGAGCTCCAGAAAAAAGACAGGGGGAGGACGTTATATACTAAAGGGCATCATGGCGATTGAAGTTCTGTGTTGGTGATGACCTCATAATCAAAAGGAATAGAAAACAACACACACAGTAAAAATACTGAAACCGCCAGACAATTTTTACTCACTAGATGCTTTCAAAACAAGCCAGATTTGGCTGAAAAATCGCCAGTCTAGCAACACTGCGTCTGAGCTCCTGTCCAGCCTGCTGACTCGGCAGTTGCGGGTACCGGACTGCTTGCTTTTGTTGGTGAAAAATATTGATTGGCTGGTTTTGGTGGCTAATAAAATGCATTTGGACCAATTGTATCTTTCTTTAGTATTTGCTGTCCAATAAATGTGAACAGCAAGTCAAAATTAAATAGATTTTAAGTCAAAATGAATTGATATTAAGTTTTATTCACAGTTGATGTTGTGACGTTCCAGCAGGCTTTTACTATCTCATACAGGGTTGCCAGATTTCTACAGTGTTTATAGCCCAAATTTACTTCAAATCTAGCCCAAAGCTAGCCTTTTTTTTACTGTAACCAAGCTTGTAAATAACAAGCATAAAACAAAACACAATCGAAAGGTTTCGCAAAAAGACACACAGTGTAGTCTTGATAAAAACTCCACAGAAGCTTCACCCTCAGCGCCACAACATTAACAGCAACCAATGCTTATGGAAACTCTGAAGGCACAATCAACTTTCATAATCCTTTTGTATCAGCAACCGAATAACAGGACAATTCCTTTACTAAAACACAAATGCTGGTATATCCTAGACCAGGGGTCTCTAACCCTGGTCCTGGAGAGCTACAGGGACTTCTGGTTTTCGTTTCAACCGAGCTCTCAGTTACTTAATTGCATCAATTATTGGCTTAATTAGTCAAGATTAACAGGTGTTCCAGATCTTTAGCCACTGATGACGCAAAGATAACTAGAAAACCTGCAGGACTGGGGCTCTTCAGGATGAGGGTTAGAAATCCCTGTCCTAGACCAAAACAATAATGCAAACATATGGAAACAGTTCAATCTCTTACAACACCAATCTAGTTAAATATAGTGACATCAATTAATTGCACATTAAAAAATGGCAAAAATACAACCAATAATTTACCACTGTTTAAATAAACCCCAATAAAGTAGCTACCCACGACTCCTAAATATTTCCCAGTGATACTGGTCTGATAGAAGCCCACTAGAGCTGGAAGCTGATTGGCTGAAGGTGCAGAATCATTTTCTAATATACCATCATTATTTTTGGGACTGGTCAATAACATGCCAAATCCAGCAATCAAATTTAGGTAACAATCATTCTTACAAGGGTAAAATGATACTAGTTTAATAACAGAGGGTCCTACTCTTTTATAGGGTGCCCAGTGGCTCACCTAGTAAAAGCACCACTGTGTGAACTGCAGGGTAGGTGTGGTTGAAATCCTGTTTGCGGCATGTTGCAGCTCTTGGTTGGGGCCCACAAGGAGATCTGAGAAAAATCAGCTGGGATTGTTAAACTCATTGTTCTTCAGCAACCCTTACTGACCAGGAGACTAGCCAGGCTGGGCCTCGACTTAAGGTTTCAGAAGGTTGACAACCTGTGTTGCTTAGATTCACAGGGTGGAAAGAGGTGATTGGCTGCAGAGGGGGACCATAACAAGGGTTAAAACATCAATTGATTTAACTGCATTCTATAATTCACTCATTTTTTATAAATGTAAATAAAACTTAGCCTGGTTAATTTACAAAACTAAAACCCAATCAATTTCAGGACTACTAAACGCTCTCCATTTGATCAATTTTTATTGTCTCTCATTAATTTTTTTTTTTTATTGTATCAACTTTGAATGAGCATGTGTGAGCTTTGATATGTTTAAGATTTAATGATATTTAAATAACTATGTGAAAAGGACACCATTAAATGTTAATGGTATTACATTAACCTAATACATTTTCAATTACAAAATCTAAAGTTATTTAACTTTAGGGTTAGTTATGCCATTCATTAAGCATTGGTGCATTCTTTTGAATACATTAAGTGTCCATAGAGGGCAGTCTTAATATATATAAAAAAAGGTGATAAGGTCAATCCTGTTTTTTTTTCACAAAGCAAAAGATTGAAACAGGAAGTGATTCAGGAAAGAATAGTCAAGCAGAGGTATCAGCACAAAAGAATAAGGATTTAATCTGTTGCAGAACAGATGCATATGCCTCATATAGGAAAATTACTGAAAATGGAGCAGCGTAACATGTGAAAAATCACGTTACCAGATTTATTTTAACCATGTACAGTTTGTACAGTAAACACAGATGCTTTAATAAGGATTAATTAATCATTTGAATCTTCCAGTAGAAAATGAAATATAAAAAGTGAACACTAAATACAAAATAATTCAGAGAAAGTAGAAGAGTTGAAAGGTCACATTGTCATGTGATTTGAAGGGTATGAGGAAGGCTGTTCCTTTCTAACAATTAGGATTCTCAGCTCAAAGTCAGGTAAAGGCAGATATAGAGAAACAATATTGGAGCAGACTGATAAAAGTTTTTTTTTAAATCAGATAAAATGACTTCATGCTTATCCTTTAATTTTGCTTAATTGCTAATTCTTTTAATTTTGGCAAACTCAATCTAATACCTGTACATATACCTGTATATATAGCCACTTAAAACAAAGCAGTTATTTTCAACTGAATGAAAAGCCTTGAAAAGCCAGTAGCTACTTTCAAATTGATAGTATCCTACCTAGACATCTGAAGTAAAATTAATCTGTGGACAAAATGGTGCAGAGATTGCACATTTAAACAATCAGAAATTAATTTAAACATCTACAAACTTGTTCTTGTCTTGTCAAAATAATGACAATATCATATTTTAAACCCATTACAGATAGACACGGTAGATACATTTCAATGCCAAAAAATAAAATAAAATAAAATGAAGAGTCTAAAATGACAGCTAACAGCGGCATAAAAAGGTAAGGATTATGGTTACAAAATGAAATGTTGCTAGGAATGCTTGTTTACCTCTGGTAAAATGCATACCAGATGATGTGGTAGAAAATGAAAATAAAAACAATTAAACTTTCAACATTCTGATGTGCAGTGGAGCATAAAGAAATCACTGCATGTTCTGAACATAAGTAAAAGGCTTTATGGAATTTATGGAACATGTCGTAATGTTATTTTGGGTGTAAGTGAAGAAGAAATTTGCATGGATATGAATTACTTATATGGCGGAGCATATGTTTTTACCACTGCAGGCAGAAATCAAAATTAATTATTTCCATTGTTAATTTTTAATTGGTCATGTCTAAGATTGAGAAAATGCATTAGTCACTTAGCTTACTTTAAATTTTTCATACCAATCTGTTCCACAAAGCAACAAAATACAGGTTGGGAAGAAAACAACATAGATAATGGTATAACTCAATTTTTAATCCTTCCTGTATTGATGACCTTCATGTCACAAGAACTCAATGTCAAGTTGGTAAGACAAGGTTGATGAATATTCATCAGTTAACGCAAGTCAGCTAAGAAAGTTAATACTGCACGGAGGTGTCCTTAAAGTTGAGTGTAGGCCTTCAACTTGAAGATGTCAAAAACACATTTGGGAAAGCTTATAATTTACCGAATGTCCTGGAGCACATTTGAATGCAGTTCAAACCAAATATTTATGGTGTACAATAAATAATTTGGATCAAGAAATATACTTTTTTGTTTATATTTATCCTGTCCATTTGCCAGGTGTAAGTCTTTTTCCTATGAAAGGAAGGGAATCGATTGTCTGGATTTTCTGTTACTCTGTACCGGTAGATACATTTACCTGCAATGAATAATACAATACGTCAACATGTGTAAGTATTGTCAAACAGACATAAAAACTTAAAGCACTAAGAAAACAGGTGTTATATTTGGCAGAGTGTAAGTGAATGTAGAACATATTGATTTTATTATAGATTCCATTATATGTTGGTGTGAGCAATATTGTGTTCATTTATATTGCGCTTATAAAACTCACATATATGAATCGAAGTTCACAATGATTGAGTATTCAGTCATTGTCCCAAGCAGGAAAACCAAACACAGAAAAAAAAAAAAATGGTTCATCCTATTAGGGGTACAATATTCATTGTGCAAGATTTAATCTGTTTCTGGCTAGAAATTATTTAAAGTAAACATAAAATTCATAGCAAATACCAAGGGACTTAGATGAAAGTCTATAAAGTCAAACACGGCATACTATAATCTCTTATGTTTTACATTAAATTTTTAAATCTATCAAGGTACAATGACACAGCACAATAGAACACAATATACATTATTGTAAAACAGCACTGAAGAATTTTATCTGACAAAAAGTAAAAGACACATATTAAAAAGAAATGTCTGCATGTCTATTAAAAGGCAAATGATGCTTGACAACGGTATTATTCTATGTGGCCTGAGGCTGCATACATTTCAAGTGGGTAAAGTCAAGGAGGGAATAAAACAGGGCTACACAAAGGAAAACCATGGCACTGGTCTATCATAAGTCCACTAAAATTCACAAGCCTGCAAGCAAAACGATGGAACTTCTGTGACACAGGAGATGTGCAGTTTATGTGGAGTAAACCACTGATACATAAACACCTTTGCATGGGACAAAGCATGAACCTTTCAATTTCTTATTGATATGAGGCAATTTTTGTTATTTTTTCACTCCATGGATAATATTCAAATAAAAATAAATAAATAAATGTGGTCTTTTTTATTATTTTAATATTAGACCCCCTTTTTCTTGTGCTGAAGATCTTTGGGGTCTCTGCTAGTTTATTCTTTTAATACAGGGATGCATCTTTAAAAACAAGATAGCTATTACTCCTACATAGCAGAGAATTATGAAACAAAAAGTGTAATCAATGTTTTCAATTTGCTATGTCATAGTAAAATAAATGAAGACCTAGTCTAAACATTTGTCATTTAATTTATTAGGTTTTTATTTATTTAGTGTGGCTAAAAAATATATGACACAACATTTCATACTTACAAAAAACACATTAGACAAAAAGCCAAGTTGGAAAAAAAAGGTGCAGCAGTATAAAATTGTTATAACTAGAAAACTGGACCAAGTTAAAAAAAAAAAAAGAAACAATTGGATAAAAAAAAGAAACAATTGGATAACCTCATATCTCATGTCTGCTTCAATAAAACAACCAGATACAAAATATTGTGAACTGGCAATAGAGATTTTTTTAGAGCAGTTCTTGTGCCCTCTTTCCACTTATGACAGCGATGTTAAATCATGTTCAGGACAGCATCCCTATCAGAATTGAATGGCAGAAAAAGTTAAATTGGGCCTTCAATGATGACCGCAAAATGCACAAATGATGCACATGCCTGTATGTCTCTATTTTACAACAATGCTGTGGTCTGCACAGAAAGACTGCCTTCATTTTCAGACAAATCAGTTACTGCAATGCCCTTTCTGCTGGACCTCCTTGTATTGACTACAAGCAGAACTGAGGGTGGACAGCGTGTTATTGTTTATATATCAAATTTGTGGAATACACTACTTGAAATAAATATGTCATTCTTTGTCAAGTGGACCAAATTCTTTTTAGGGACCACTTTGGTGTTTAATGGTTTTACAACAGACCAATACCAGCTTCAGAACAAAAATAATGTGCTAATATATATATATATATATATATATATATATATATATATATATATATATATATAACATATTGCAAAAGTATATATATATATATATATATATATATATATATATATATATATATATATATATATATAACATATTGCAAAAGTTAGCATGTGGTAACATATTGAGAATGAAAAATATTGACTAATCTTCAGAACACTGGGATATTACGTGTGTGTGTGTGTGTGTGTGTGTGTGTTTTAAGTAGCAGGTAAAGGGTTTAAATGGTTAGGACTGTGGGGGATGCTGGGATTTTCTCAAGGACCACAGGCTGGGAACCTGTGTGTTAAACAAAATAGCAAAACACATGTTATTGTAGCTAAAGGGTGTTGGACTCATCCCACTCTTGACCTGTAACTTGTAATCAATACAACAATTACAATTCAATAATACAATAATCAGGCTTTGGTAAGTTTCCCAAATGATTCTAAGAATTAAACACGGATATACGTATCTGCAGTATATAACATAGGCCATGGTTTAGTTCTTCAAATGATGTTTACATTCTGCAGATGTTTACAAACAAGTTACATGCAGACTTCTTATTTTTATAACTTGTATTGTAGTTAGTAATGTCAGTATATCAAATGGCCAGGTTGCATATTAACTTAACATGATCTTATGTTGAATGACTGGATAAAATCTTGCCGAGGGTTAATATATTCTCCTATAAATAAAGCTGATGAACGGTTCCTTTTCCTCACGATTAGACTTGTGAATGTGGGAAAATTAATTTAAGTGGTAGTTAATTTCTAATGAATACCACTCAAGCAGTTAATATTATCCTGTGATGTTATAGTAACCTTCATGGATCATTGCATTACATAAATACATTCTGCTTTATGCTTATTAAAAGATTGGCAGGGTCTGTTTAATGCTTACTTTTGTTACAAGACTAAAATAAAATGTGCAAGCACAATCTTTAGAATTTGTTTTTGTTTTATAGATGGTACTGTAGATGGTATAAGGTTTTAAAATGTATGTGTCACTTTTTTAATAGGGTATACTATATCAAAAACATTTAAAATAGATTAATCTCTTAATGAAAAAAAACACATATTGTGCTTACTGACCACTGAACTACAGTAAACCTGCGCTTGACTATCATGTTTAACTCCATATTGCTGCATCTTTTTGGCTTATGCTTTCTGATAGTGCACAGAAGTCTAAATTAAGTAACAATTTAATTGATAAAAAAACAAATAAATGTGTTTTTTTAATGTAAAACTGAACAGGATTGTGGAGACACTGAATTTGTATTAGTATTTATTCTTAATAGATGGCTGGTTGTGAATTGTTTTTTTTTTTTATGTAACTGAGTTCAAAGCAGCCCTGTGGTCTCAATAGAGCTTTCAAAAAAGTACACTATAGCTCATACATCTATCCACCTGCAACTCTCTGCCTCTATTAAATGTAAGAAATAAATGAATGTGGTATTTCCTACATCCACGTGAGGCAGAGCATTGCAAAGGGTCAGTTTAATGGCAGCGGCCAGAGAGGTGCTTTTAACTTCTGAGTTTTAAAGTCACCGAGATGTGGTAACTAAAAAAGAAAATGATATACAAAGCCATTCAAAAGAATACATTCGTTAAAATAAATGTAATATTTCAAACCTGTACCAAGTTGCTCTTTAAGTGGTAACTTGTAACATTAATCATGATAGAAGACAAGTCTTACGCATATTAAAGCGATTTGATTGAATGCCAAGTAGAATTCTGAGATGTCCAAAAAAATGCTCAATTAAAAGTGCATTAATACTTTTGCCTAGACACAATTAACATTTTAATAGAAGGGGTTTAACAGTTACTGAAGGCTCCAAAGCAAGGTACCCAGGATCAATAATATATCTCCTAACAAGCCAAGATACTTAGTGGCTGAAGGCTGTACTTCTGTCGTGTTTCAAGTTTATCTCAAATATCTGAAAGATTGCAGTATTATAATAAGTATGCTAATACTGATAAAAAACAGGAACAGCTGAAGGTGTAAATACAACCACCATTTTTATTCCAGTGCATTACAGTTACAAATACTACCACTTGAACCAGTAAACCAACAAGACCCGACCAGGAAGGAGAAACAGGTTCAATTAAGTGATTTGGGTTACAGATTGAACTTCAGGAGGGTCAAGACCGGAATTGTGCACTACTGCAAATATAAATTAGTTGACTGCCCAGATTGCAGCCTGAAAAGTAAAAAACAACCTATGGTTTGCAGTTCACAAGAGAAAACTATTTTAATAAAGTAGGTGTGTACACTGATTCTAAATGTTAAACCCTTGTAGTGACTATTTTTGAGCGGATACTGATGCAAAATGTATAAACTGCATGAAAAATTTGCCTAAAACATTACCCAACTTTACTATGATTTTATAATAAGACAGAAGTCAAACAATTATGCAGATTTTTCAGACATTCTCCATCCACACCAATTCATTTTTTAAATTTAGCCTTGGCGTTGTTTGTGTCTAGGATTGGTCTTGCAGAAAACAAATAATCTTCCTCTTCTGCGAACAAAGAAGCAGTCCTGACAGCGTCTTTTTAATGCGGTCTTTGTTTTCATTCCTGCAGACTGCTGCAAACATGGATGCTGGCACTGTCCAAGCAAAGGCACAGCAGAAGGTCTATACACACTGAAAGCAGAAGGCAACATTCTTGGCTGCACCATGGCCATGCATCTGTACATCATTGTGGGAAATGAGGAATGGTCTGCTCTATATCTGCTCAGATGTGACAATTGCCTGGTAAATGAATTCACCAAGTGCTTCAACAACAAGGGCGCCATTGCACCAGGGCCTGCAAAAGACAAAATGCATATTTTCAGCACGAAAATGTCCTACCTTATTTTAGAAAATAACTGTTTACAACATGGAAGTCTTGCAGCCTATTGCATTTAAAATATGAATTCTTCTGAAATTTATGATGTATTTTATTTTTTAAGTAGAGTGGAACAACAGACCAGTTAAATCGCTATACCAAGTTATACAACTACTGCATAATAATATATGAAAATAAGTATGAAATGTAGACGAACTGAACTATCAAACACGTGTTTTTTATGAAACAATGCACACAACAATAAACTGTGACGTGTCAATACAACAATTATAATCTATTTACATTTTTGTATTAAATAACCTGCTGTTTGAAAACTGAGTTAGATATTAAACACCAGCAAATAAAGCTACGAACTGCAACTAATTCAAATGTCATCCGTTACGATAGCACTTCTATGTAAATGTTTTCTAGTATATCAACCAGGCCCACTTGTTGCATTTCACTGACCCGACGGGATTTTTTCTCTCTCACCATTTCCATTAACAAAACTTTGTAATTAACGATCAATATTTATTTTCAACAAACCTACTATATTCCCACAGGACAAAATCCGTTAGTTATATTAGATGTGCCTTTATTCTTCCTCATTCACACCGAGAGCTTCTGCTGCAGCGTGGTGAAATTCAAAGCGCCGGCGACTTTGGAGAAAGTCGCAGAAAATGAAAACATGCCCTTCCGGATTTCCCAGGTCCTAGTACCCCCACGTAACCTTTACATTACAAACCATTCTAGGGTTTGCCTGTGGCGTCTATATTAAAAAAACAAAACTAATCCATTCATCTGTATCAATATTGAAAATAATCCGCTTCAAATTATTTACACCTGTTTTATATTTTATTATTATTTTCATGTTGTATTATGTATGTTGTAATATGCTGGCAAAATCTACAGTGTGTCTGTGTGTCTGTATATATATATATATATATATATAATACGACATGTTTATGTAGAGAAACGTGTTCAGTTCAGAATAATGTAATTTTAGAACATTACAGAAAGAAAAAAAAAAAGAAAGTTTACCGGAAACATTATGTGAATCTAGCATAGGGACCCAGCAGAGTTTCTCCCTGCTCTTTCTCTATCAAGGGCACTGAACAAAGGTTTCTGGGTAGCGCGAGTCTTGGAAAGATGGCTGCCTCCACACAGCGATTGCTGTCCTTCGTAAACATAAAAAATGTTAGGGTGATTCTGGCACCACTGAGAATCTCATCTGTCCCAGTTCATCGATATGGGGCGCAGGTTTCTGATACCGGAGAAAAAATTACTCATACGGGACAGGTAAATATTTGGTTTAAGTGTTATCTCAAAGCAAGTTGCAGCAATCGTCACCTTCCATAGGTATGAGTCTATGACATACAATACTAATACAGTAATAAAAATATTTACTTTTCAATGCATTGTATTTCAATGTATTCATTTAGTAAAACTCGGAGATCTTGATCCTGCGTGTTCATTGTCAGTATTTATAGATGGTCAGAGCATTAAAATACACGCGTTCGTTGACATTGGTGGTTTAAAAAAAAACAAAAAAAACAGGTCTTAAAATGGTAAATAACGGGTACCACAATCAATAGGCAACATCAACTGTACCCCTGTTAATGTACATCAACCAAGCCTGGAGTGAAAGAAGAGTGACATTGTGGAGATGAGGAAATGGCTGTACTGGTTAGTTATATTAATGACGTATGTGCCATATAAGAACCTTTGTTAAAAGTAAATAAATAAAGTAAAATGACACGGATACCAGTGTTATGTAATTATGGTGTTTGATGTCAGTGATGACGCCGGGACTTCGCTGCAGTGCTATTGCACACTCTGCAAATGGCGTGCAGGACTGGTTGCACGTCCACGCAGGTGCAGTGTTGCTAATTTTTCAGATCAGAAAGTCGCTGTCTTAAAGCAAAAGTCGCCAAACAATCATAGTACATAGACACGACAACAACTGCACATAGTAACGCAGTGGTGTAGTCCTAAATCTAGACATACCGGTGTAGTATCAAATTCAATTCCCCATGAAAGGGGAATAGAAGTGTTATGTCTGCAGCCTTTTGTGTTTGGGACTATGCATGCAGTGATGGTGTTTCCGTGCGTGTTTGCATGCAAATGAATGGGAAAGGTGGGGGTTGATAAGTAAATTAACTATGCGTAAAGTACTCGTGCGGTTTTTGAAGATTACTAGTGAAATTTTGTGAAAATGTGGTTTCCATGCGCAGAGAACTGGTACAGGAGTGACTCTAAGCTGCTGTAATAAAGCAAAATATCTCGTGCGTGGTTGGTTAATAATGTGTTTTTCTGTTCTTGCCCAAATTGTTTTTCAAACGTCATTAGTGGGGTGTCAGTATTGAATATTGTTTCATCTAATTTATCTTACGACTCATTAATTAAAAATGAACTCTGAGGTATAAAATGAAACTGACCAACAGGTATTGCAGATCACCATGGCTGAAAACCGGCAGAGACATTATATATATTTCCCTTTCATTCAGGCAATACAGCATATAGGGGATCAGGTGATGCTGCGTATACTACTACCCTGGCATAGAAACCCTACCCATCCGGATGGCTGAAAGCTGTTGAGGAAGCATTCAACACCAAGCTTGGTCAAAATGGGTAGTGGGCACTTGAAACGAAGGTGGCGGATACTGATGAAATGGCCTGAAGTGCAGCATTAGTTTGTTCCCAAAATTGCCACTGCCTGCTGTATCCTGCACAAACTTGTCAACAACAAAGTTAGGTGTTCAGGAATCAGTGGCTGCCTGTGAGACAGACAGGGAAGGTTACCAGTGTTGCCAAGGATCACGAGAAAAAAAAGTGGCACTGCCTTTCAAAACAAGCCCAAAAAAGCAAACCCATGTTAGAGTATGGGTCTTTATGCAAATTTCAACCTGAGACTATCAAAAAACAAGCCCAATCCCGCTTTATTATAAGTGGACTTAGCAACTGTGAAGGTAACTGCAGCCGCCAGTTTCAGATGGACAGCAGTGATCTGAGGAGGCTTGTGCTGTCAGAGATTCTCTCCTTTCTTTTAAGTTGTGTTGGATTTACTGTTGTGTTAAATATTAATGATTCAAACACAATCAATACATTCATTTGCAATTTTATTTGGTCAGTTCTGAGAGGGCATCAACAACTTGTTGGGTGTTGTTGCGCTGTTTTGGGTGATCGAGATGGCTCATGACATCCAGTTCACCGACTATATTTATTAACGTGGAGGGCAGACACACGTTGTCTTTGGACATAGCTGGGATCAAAAAAAGGACGGGAATTAATTCAGTTAGACATTTAAAGCTCTTGCCCCTGCAGCCTGGCCAAAGAATGCCTTATCCATCATCTAAGGGCTGTGGCAGTTTAAAGTCATGGCATTTGGACTTTGCAAGAAAGGTTTTGGTAGTTTCAAATGTGTCATCATAACAACGAAGTCCCGAGTCCCATATGCAAATTCATAACCCCTCAGCTCCAAGCTAGTGCCATTAGAAGCCCACATTTGTTACTTTTTCTTCTAAATCCTCAGAGATTGCACAATTGAAGAAATAGCCCGTTTGGATAGAACTATGTGGCACTTTAACCGCACCAAAGTGGCCATAAGCAATGCTCGAATGCATGACAAATGCAACTTCAAAAATCCAAAATCCCTGGCTACCAACATATTTTGCTTGATGCTTGTAGATCTCATTAACATCTATCCAAACATATTTTTGGGTGATTTTTTGGAGTCCCCCCACACAAGTTATTATGGCCTAAACTTGGTACAAATTGCAAAAATTCAAATTTCAAGGGGGTTTAATCAGCAGTGGTGGGACTTGAAACCAAAAGTTTTTCACATAATTTGGAAAACTGGTTCCTAAGGTTCTTATAGCAATTTAGATGCTACATGATGGCAGCATCTAAATTGCACCCAGGGTGATTTTTCTGGTCAAGGTCCCTTTCTCACTTTAGGTTGACCTTTGCAAGGTCACAGGTCGAAGGAGAAATTAAAACAAAAAAAAATAATGGCTATCATTTCTGAACTCAGCGTGTCTGAAAACCTCCTGAGACGGATGGGCAACTGCACTGGTTGAGTTGGCTCGGAAGGACCCAATAATATTATTATTATTATTAGTATTAAATACCTGAATCCGAATTCCACAGTGACAGTACAAGGCTCTCATCAGTAGAATGTGGTTATATATGTACAGTGTGTGTGTATCTATAATACATTATATATTATTTTTGTTCTTGGTGTTAGGATCCAGTACATTAGTTCATACAAATTCAACACATTTCTGAGAAGAAAGATGTTGTAATCCACTGGGACTTTCTGGAACTTCGTTATGTAATAAGTCATGCAGGAAGCGGATAAGACCCATATTTGTCATTTTGAACAAATGTGTGGAACCAAGTGTTTGTTTGTTTTATTTATTTATTTATTTATTTATTTATTTATTTATTGTCCATGTTTTCGTACTTTTGAAATAAATCTTGCTCAATGAATTTGCTTACGCCTGGTGCTGTCGGTAGATGGCAGCAATAATATAGCGATGCTAATTTATACATATTCTGGTTAGGGGTGGGACAGAGTACTCTAAATAATTATACTTACTCGAGCACTAATTTATTACTTGAGTTCTCGAAAAAATTTAAGCAATATCTCTGCATGAATTTAAGTTAAATATATTGTAGCGACCCGGTCAGTTCAGGTCTGCAAGACTTTTGTTTTGTCTCGTTTTGTGTCTTGTTTTGTCAGGTCCTGTGCTTTACGTTATCTGTATTGATCCGTGGAGGTACCATGCCACTAGTTTCGGTAGTGTGTGGGTGTGTGCGTGAGCCGCTGTTGAGTGCGGACCATAGTGGTCCTCTCTCTTCTGTGTGTGTGAGGGGAATGATAGGCAGCCAGCGTCTGTGTGTGTGGAATAGAGTGAGCGAGAAAGTGAGCGAGTTCTTAATGAAGACAATTAAATCATCGTCAAACCCCTGACTGTAAACAGTAACCAAATCAGTAATGTCTGGGAAAGATGTGGCTGCTAAAGAAGATGCAACAGATGAAAAATAAAAAACTTTGTGTTGATTCAAAACTTTGTTTAAGTACCCTAAGATTTGACTGGCGAAAGACAACAACTGGTTTATTGGAGTTCATAAAGAAAACTTTTTTTTAGCTTTGCACAGTGAACTTTTCATTTTCGTCTTTTTAATTTATGCATTTATTTATTTATTTATTTGTTTTTATTTATTATTCAGCTCTTCATTATAATTATTTTCTTTATTTAAAGTTTTTGGGCATTTTGTTAATGGCACGTGTGCAACACACAACCCTTATTGCGTTTTAATATTTATTTGTTTTTTGTTCTCCTACATTTCTTGAAAGCAACTGTACATTTTTACAAACCAGTATGTTTGGTCCCCACTATTCCTGTTGCATAAAACCGGAGTTACCATATTACATTTTCTGCTGGTGTTAATACAACACTTCTCGGCTTCCACACATTTCAATCAGATTGTTACCGTCCTTCTCGCACTTCAGTTTGAAACATGATATGCTGGCTTTATTTAAAAAAAAAAAAAATTAAAAAAAAAAAAGAAAAGAAAAAAATGTAATACCGATGTCACACACTCAAATATTTTTTGTCGCTGTCTGAAGCCCTGATTTTGTCATGAAAGTCAAATCAAATTGTTGATGGTACAATATTAGTAGTTACAATCAATGTACACTTTAAATGAACTTGCATGTTACAAGTTGTGTAACATTAACAGCTTTTTAATTTTTTTTTAGCAAACAGTGAACCAAATCTTGGTAAACCAAGCCCAGTATGTCTGTCAAATTAGTGATTTTACAAAGTTCATCATCAAATACATTGCTACATACCTAAAGTCAACCAAATAATATTACCTTTTAATAGACTATGTTGATTCGGAATACATGAGTGCACCACAGTTCTGACAGAGTTGGTTCCCATCTATAATAGTGCAGCAAAATTTATATTGAATGCAGATTACAGCCAGCACCACTGTACTCTATGAAACTTTAGGGTGGCTCAGTCTGGAGAATAGAAGGCTTTGTCATTTTTTTTTGTGTTTAGTCCGTAAGGTGTATACCGGAAATGCTCCAAGTTACCTTACATCTCTATTGGAGACATTTAACTCTACCTATGCGTTAAGATCAAGTGATGTGCCTACTTTTTTTCCTAAATTGAGATCTGACATGGGCCAGTGATGTGCCTACTTTTTTTCCTAAATTGAGATCTGACATGGGCCAATGTGCCTTTGTATATCAGTCATCTCATCTTTGCAACACATTTCCTTCAAACATAAAAACGTCCTCTTCACAATATCTTTTTAAACCACTCATACATATTTATTATAAATCTGACCAGGGTTGCAAATCCTGTAAATATTGACTATGACCATGAACTTGTTTTACTTTTTTGCTTTTATTTGTATTAATGTTTTAATGATTGTTTTGAATTGTTTTTATCCTGTTTTGAATGATTTATTGATTTTAGAATTGAATTTCTTGCTGCCTGCTCTTGCCAGGACCCCCTTGTATATCTTAAGGGTTCTCTCCTGGTTAATGAAATACATTTCGAATAAATACATTTGAAATTTTAAAGCCAGATTATCCAAGCAAGCATACAATGGAAGGTACAATATCATCTTAATCTCTCTACATTTCTTATTGTACACCATGTTATAATAAAATATATTTCAGCATGTTAAAGCTTTGCTTTGTGCTTGTATCTCAAAACATTTAATGTGACCGCTTTCCTGCAGTATATGCAAATCAAAGCACTGCCTTTTTTATATTTTAGGTTTATGACGTGAAAGATTACAGACGAGCCAGATTTGTTGAAAGACAAAAAGAGGTAAGCAATGTTTTCTTCATCCATTTGCCTATAACACAATTTATGATCTATTTTAAATAAGTAATAGCCAAGGCTTTGAATTATTACTATTATTATTATTATTATTATTTATTATTATTATAATTTTTTGGCAGCATCCTCGCTAGTGCCCTGAGCTTTCTGATGGATATATTTTCATTTCATTCTTATTTATGGTCCTTGTGGGTATGACACAGAAAATATAACTAATAGTTTGTGTCCTGCACTAAAAAATAACACTCGATGCTGGAAAATAAAGGAAATGACCCTACTATTTAAGATAAATTTCATAGTTTTTAACTTGCAGACCTGAATATGACAATGTAATGGTGCTTTACAGAAGAGTGGCTTATACTGTACAATATATACATTTACATTAATTCTGAATTGCATTGAAGAAGCGAGTGGGGTCACAGTGCTGCTTGTATAACTGACAGCAGTTTTTAGGGTACTTGTCAGTTGAGGACGGCGAAGCGGAAAGCACCAATCTAAAGCACTGGAAGCTGTGCCTTTCAGCTGTCTTGATTGGTGCCTTGATGTCTGTTAGCATAACCTGTGAGGTTACTGGCAGTGTCATTCATTCAGACATTGCATTACTGTAAACGGTAACGCATCCATTGTGTGGACAGTTCCCTTGTCAGTCCGAAGCTGACGGGAGCAGTACATCATCTCATTGCTTATCTCACTTGATGAAAGGCTGTCACAGGCTTTTGGAGAATATGATCTGTTTTGATATATACATTTTTCCCCCCACTGCTACCACCACAACACTTCACTTTGCTTTCAGAAGTATGTATAATGTTTGCTGCCAAGTTATCTAAATGGGCCTCTCATTTATATAAAAAAATGTTTTCATTTTTTTCTTTCAAAATGCACTCTAGTGTGACAGTCAGTTGTCACTGATCTACTGATGGGCAGAGTATATCTGTTCTGGCTGGACGTTTTTGTGAGTTTGAAGAAAAGCAGATGTGGAAGCCAGTCCTTGTGGGCTATCAAGCACTTCCTCCCCAATTTGGAAACATTTCAGACCTGAACATGTTAATTGGTTTCGGTTTATATTCAGCCTTTATACCATAATTTTAGTCTCACATAAGGCATTGGGATTATGGTAACCTCTGGTGCTTATCCACACTTGTATTCCTTGGTAGACATTTGTTTCGTAATGCCATCTGTGTTGGATTAATATTAAAGATAGCTGTGAAAACCAAGTGTTTTCTTTAGGAACAGCCTTGATATGAAGCTTGCCTACCTCTGGCATGTAAGTTATCATGAGTTTTGTATCATTAGCTGTAGTCTGTGCTGGTAGTTATCTGTGAAATTTAGAAAACCTCCCAAATACTTTCCTGAACTTATTCTGTTGCTGTTAGCCTCCTCCACTGCAACAGAAACAGCTACGTGAATCAAGAAAAAAGTGAGATCACGGTGCTTTCAAGAAAATAGGATAGTTCTAGGAGGCAACATTTTAATGTTTCTGTAATTGCAGGTTAACGAGAACTTTGCAATAGACCTGGTTGCAGAAGAGCCTATCACAGAGGTGGGGAGCAGAGTGATCTCTTGTGATGGGGGAGGAGGAGCGCTGGGACACCCAAGGGTCTATATTAATCTGGTAATGGCAGTAACACTTTCTCTACAGACACAGGATTCACATTTTTAGTTATACATTTCAGATGTATACTGTGGTTGAAGAAATGCAATAAATAATAAAATACTACTTAAAGGGTGGCTGTAAACATGTCCAGTTTGTGGTAAGGGAGAAAAAAAAAATATATACAGTACTGTGCAAAAGTTTTAGGCAGGTGTGAAAAAATGCTGTAAAGTAAGAATGCTTTCAAAAATAGACATGTTAATAGATTATATTTATCAATTAACTAAATGCAAAGTGAGTGAACAGAAGAAAAATCTAAATCAAATCCATATTTGGTGTGATCACCCTTTGCCTTCAAAACAGCATCAAGCATCAGTTCTTCTAGGTACACTTGCACACAGTTTTTGAAGGAACTCGGCAGGTAGGTTAGCCCAAACATCTTGGAGAACTAACCACAGTTCTTCTGTGGATTTAGGCAGCCTCAGTTGCTTCTCTCTCTTCATGTAATCCCAGACAGACTCGATGATGTTGAGATCAGGGCTCTGTGGGGGCCATACCATCACTTCCAGGACTCCTTGTTCTTCTTTACGCTGAAGATAGTTCTTAATGACTTTCGCTGTATGTTTGGGGTCGTTGTCATGCTGCAGAATAAATTTGGGGCCAATCAGATGCCTCCCTGATGGTATTGCATAATGGATAAGTATCTGCCTGTACTTCTCAGCATTGAGGAGACCATTAATTCTGACCAAATTCCCAACTCCATTTGCAGAAATGCAGCCCCAAACTTGCAAAGAACCTCCACCATGCTTCACTGTTGCCTGCAGACACTCATTCGTGGCACGCTCTCCAGCCCTTCAGCGAACAAACTGCCTTCTGCTACAGCCAAATATTTCAAATTTTGACTCATCAGTCCAGAGCACCTGCTGCCATTTTTCTGCACCCCAGTTCCTGTGTTTCGTGCATAGTTGAGTCGCTTGGCCTTGTTTCCACGTCGGAGGTATGGCTTTTTGGCGCAAGTCTTCCATGAAGGCCACTTCTGACCAAACTTCTCGGACAGTAGATGGGTGTACCAGGGTCCCACTGTTTTCTGCCAGTTCTGATCTGATGGCACTGCTGGACATCTTCCGATTGCGAAGGGAAGTAAGCATGATGTGTCTTTCATCTGCTGCAGTAAGTTTCCTTGGCCAACCACTGCGCTCACGGTCCTCAACGTTGCCCGTTTCTTTGTGCTTCTTCAAAAGAGCTTGGACAGCACATCTGGAAACCCCTGTCTGCCTTGAAATTTCTGCCTGGGAGAGACCTTGCTGAGGCAGTATAACTACCTTGTGTCTTGTTGCTGTGCTCAGTCTTGCCATGGTGTATGACTTTTGACAGTAACTGTCTTCAGCAACCTCACCTTGTTAGCTGAGTTTGGCTGTTCCTCACCTAGTTTTATTCCTCCTACACAGCTGTTTCTGTTTCAGTTAATGATTGTGTTTCAACCTACATATTGAATTGATGATCATTAGCACCTGTTTGGTATAATTGTTTAATCATACACCTGACTATATGCCTACAAAATCCCTGACTTTGTGCAAGTGTGCCTAGAAGAATTGATACTGTTTTGAAGGCAAAGGGTGGTCACACCAAATATGGATTTGATTTAGATTTTTCTTCTGTTCACTCACTTTGCATTTAGTTAATTGATAAATATAATCTATTAACATGTCTATTTTTGAAAGCATTCTTACTTTACAGCATTTTTTCACACCTGCCTAAAACTTTTGCACAGTACTGTATATTTTTTGCAAAACAAGGAAACTTGTTACAACCACAATTTGTCTTTGTACATGAAAAACATTAGCAATGGCAGCATGCTAAATGTTTAGGAGATATGTAGCCCATTGATCAGTAGTGTCCTTTATTTCAGTTAGGTGCTTGTTTTCCATAATGTAAAATAATAATTACTTGTTTTAAATATGGATACCAGTTCTGCTCATGGAGATGATAATTAAATAGAGAGCCCTTACATGCATTTATATTAGTGGTGCAATTGGCACCCTAATTTCGTATTCGATTATCATATAGGCATTTAATTAGCGATAATCAATGCATTGACGTTTTATTTTTCAAAATAATGAACAAACAATAGTTTTTTTTTTTTTTTACAGAAGATCCAATAACTAAAACACTGTTGTGCATAATAGTTAAACAAAAAGACACAACTTATATTCAAATTAGAACACTTCCAATTTATAAAAAATAAATACAAAAGGACTTGTTTTTAACAACTGAAAAGTACATGCCTGCGTCCGTATCAGATGTCCCTTTAACATTGTAATAACAATAAAAAATATTATATTTTAACAGAAGTCATTTCTATCTGAGCTATGGTTGTTCATTACTTTTAACATTTTAATTAATTAAAGCAAAGCAAAACATTTTAATTAATCTCAGAAATCCTGACTAATTTAACTATCGTACTAAATTCAGCTTCTTTTTATAGAATATTGCCATATAATCCAAACACCAACATGCTCTGAAACAAAAAGTACAAATTGGTAGATTTAATAGATTTAAAACAAAACAAAACAAAAAAATGTCCTATAAAGTATCCTTATGCACTTTTTTTTCTGTTCTTAGGACAAAGATACTAAAGTGGGAACATGTGGATATTGTGGTCTTCGTTTCAAACAGAAGCATCACCACTGAAGCAGGCTCTCGCATCTTTCTCATGTACCTGAGCTGATCTGAAAATAAATTATTTCAAATGAAATCTGTTTTGCTGTGTTATTTATCAAAAGAAATATATTCCAAGGCTTGTCTGATAAATCCTACCGCTTAGATCAGTGGTGCACAACTCAGGTCATGGAGGGCCGGTGTCCCTCCTGGTTTTTGTTCTAACCATACCCTAAATTAGTTAACTGGACCAATTGAGCTTCTAATAAGGTCCAATAAAGTAATTTAGGGTGCAGCTGGAATAAAAACCTGCAGGGACACCGGCCCTCCAGGACCGAGTTGTGCACCACTGGCTTAGATGTTCTGTTTGTTTGCATATTTATTAAGCAATACTTCTGATGCTGCTCAAGTGTCCTGTAACGAGACGATAACATTGCAGTTTTGCAATCACATATGTTACAAAATATTGGTCACACCCTCAATACTTGATCCATTTTGCGTTCTATCACATCTGGAAAATTACGCATGTGCTGTGTGTATTGTGCGGGGGGAGCAACGTTGGGATCCACCCC
The DNA here is from genome assembly GCA_030684275.1 of Acipenser oxyrinchus oxyrinchus. Classification (NCBI taxonomy): domain Eukaryota; kingdom Metazoa; phylum Chordata; class Actinopteri; order Acipenseriformes; family Acipenseridae; genus Acipenser; species Acipenser oxyrinchus. Next base: position 31,577,333 of record CM060249.1, on the reverse strand, counting down.
TGTATAACATGCACATGTTCTGTGTGAAATACTATAACTCAAGTATACTGTGCACCTCATATGCAACAGGCTGTCTGTCTATTGCATGCATACATTCTCATAAATGCATGTTGCAATATGAAAATTAGAGTAACCCTATTCTTACATTGCTGTGGTCAATTTAGTTTGCTTATTTTCCAGTGGTTATTGTATATATTTATTATTTGGTTACCAGTCTTTACTTCTCCTATAGCGTGACCAGCGCAATCTTAGTATTTTGCTGTCATTAAATTGCATAAACTGAAGCCTTGAGATGCCCTCTTTGTATTCTGCTCTCTATACCCCTATATACTTGTCTTGTTTGTGGGGAGCAAGGCAGCAGCTGTGGAGTTGTGGCAATGTGTCCCGCCCCTGTGTGCATTTCTGTGTTATATGTTGCGTGTGGTGTGTTAATGTTGGTGTATAGCTATGGCTGCACGGGATATAAATGGGTGTGTGCAGCACGAGTTATTTAAAATGTATAATTGTATTTAGGCACGGGGATTGCACATCACTTCACGTGCATTTTAAAGTATTTAATATGTGAGCACGAGGTTACACATAATTAATTCACGTGCTGGGATTCAAGTAAATAATTAATTAGTAATTGAATCCCGGCACAACAGTATATATAGATGCACGTTTCACTCACTCGGGGTTGTGTGTTCGGTGAGTGGAGAACGGGTGTGGAGAGGAGGTAAAATAAACAAAAAGAATAATAATAATAAATAATAATAATAATAAGTGTTTAAACTCACCGTGTTTGTTTGTCTGTTCATCCACCATTTGTTTAAATGTTAGTCCGTTTTGTTTGTCTCTTTATTTTGGCCTCAAGTGCCGTGTCCTGTTTTTCTGTTTAAAATCTTTTGTTTGTTTATTAAAATACTGAGCGCTGCCGCGACTCAGTTTCACTATTACTGCCTGTGTCCGTGTATTTCTCTCTGGCCTGAAGTCATCCCTGCAGCTAGCCTGTCACAGGAGTTCATCAGTTGGACCCTCAATCAAGTTGTTATTTACAGTAATGTTTTAGGCACTGACCTAAAAGCTTAAAAAAAAAAAAAAAATAATAATAATAATAATATACTAAATGTTAATATTGTGATCAACATATATTTTTAAAGTTATATTTTTTGGGTTGGTTCCGGATTTATTGTGGTATATTGTATTAATTGCTACGATTCGTGACTGATCTCACCACCACATATGTGACAAACTAAGAAAATGGCTTAAATTAACAGCGTTTGAGTTCTGAAATACAGAATCAAGACAACTTGATTAACCAAAGTTACTAAAACTTTAATCCGATTCTTTGCTCAAGTATAACCTTCAAGGACATGGTTCTGAGTTCTGTTGTTCTAATAGTTATTTAGCTTTTATAATTTTTCTCTATTGCTAAATGGAAATGGCTGCCATCTTGCTAGCAGGCCTGTGTTTTGACATGTCTTTAGATTCCTCAACTTGAGAAATCATTTGATTTCGATTCCTCCCGACATGATAATTTCAAAATTAGAACAAGCTTTGAACCTTTGCAAAGATCTTACAAAAGGTAAGGGAGGGCTAAATAAATTATTATAAATAAATAAATATATATATATATATATATATATAAAATGACATTTGTAGCAATACAGTATATGTCTTTTAGCAGACTTCCTGAAAAGAGTAATGATTGCTGAAATGTTGCCTGGCTGGTCTAAGTGTTGGATCTCCTTCCATGGGCCCAGCAGCGCTATTGATTCATTTAATTTCAGAAGCAATGAGAATCAATAGCCCTGCTTTGTGAAAGTAGATTTGAACTAGGTGGTATGGTATGTTTGTATAGAGATTGGACTGCACTGAAGGAATCTATTAATAAAGGATTAAATCTGACCCAAGTTTGTGTTACAGAGGTTTGCAGACAATTCATTGCTATATAAAAGTGCCCCCTTAAGGGAACTGCATCTCTCATTTAACCACATAATGTCCAGTACTTGATGCTTTTTTTCAAAACCTAATCTCTGCGCGAGTGGATCAAAGCAGTTAACTGAATCTCAGTTAGTTTCAATTTGGATGTCTGAGAGTCAATTAAATAAGGTTTGATTAAATCTGTCCAGGCACTTGAGAAGCAGTAAATGGGGCAATTTAATGGCTCAGGGCTAAGTAAGGGTTAATAGGGTGTCCATTGTGTCAGCTTTTTAATGTTTTGAATTTGGTAGCACTATGGAGTGTTGTACAGTGCGAATGCATGCTATTTAAGCCATGCAGCACCGAACCTATGGAATTCAACATTCACATTAGAATATTCATGAAGCAGTGACAGCCACCCCTCCCCCTCTCCTACTTTTTCTTCATCACCTTCTAGATGCAAACACATATACAATATGAATGCCATGAGGTGACAGGCTCCCTCTTGTCATGCTGAACAGCGCTTGATTCTTGAAAGGTTAATACACCAGTATTACAGGACTAATTTATTAGATGTGGTGAGATTCAAATTCCTTTCTTGAGCGATTGTTTAAATTTTAAAATGATAATGTCCAAACCAATTAAATTCCAGTTGATCATTCTACAAATGCACATGGCCCATAAAATATGCATAAAGGTTCTTAGGAACTTTGAAGGTGCACAATTGATCTGATCTTCATATTAAATAAGTCACTTTGCAGATTATCCACATAAGAACATGCAAGAAGTTGAACAAATTGCTTGCAATAGGCTTTTATGCATGTGTTGTAAAATGGATCTGGTCTTAAAATGTTATAATCACATCCTTTATGGCATAGCAGTAAAGGGCAGTCTTGTTGTGAGGCTTTATGTGTTCCACAGCCTAATAATGCTAGTACAGTTATATGACTGTTGTTTACACAATAAATATAACTACTGAATAACACTTCCTTCTAAAGGTGATAAAAACATTTGCTAAAATTAATTTTTCTACAATTTTAAATGGTCTTGCCACATAGATTTATTTTAAGGGAATATTGTAAAGCAATGCTGTCTTTGTTCTTTGAGATCAGGCTTTGGAATTGGCTTGCTCCAGTATGAGGAATAAGAGTAAGGCCTTCTCATAATGCCAGCCCAATGTCATAGTATTAACTAAAGTCATGGTTGCACTACATTGTTATATATACAGTACTGTGCAAAATTTTTAGGCAGATGTGAAAAAATGCTGTAAAGTAAGAATGCTTTCAAAAATAGACATGTTAATAGATTATATTTATCAATTAACTAAATGCAAAGTGAGTGAACAGAAGAAAAATCTAAATCAAATCCATATTTGGTGTGACAACCCTTTGCCTTCAAAACAGCATCAATTCTTCTAGGTACACTTGCACAAAGTCAGGGATTTTGTAGGCATATAGTCAGGTGTATGATTAAACAATTATACCAAACAGGTGCTAATGATCATCAATTCAATATGTAGGTTGAAACACAATCATTAACTGAAACAGAAACAGCTGTGTAGGAGGAATAAAACTGGGTGAGGAACAGCCAAACTCAGCTAACAAGGTGAGGTTGCTGAAGACAGTTTACTGTCAAAAGTCATACACCATGGCAAGACTGAGCACAGCAACAAGACACAAGGTAGTTATACTGCATCAGCAAGGTCTCTCCCAGGCAGAAATTTCAAGGCAGACAGGGGTTTCCAGATGTGCTGTCCAAGCTCTTTTGAAGAAGCACAAAGAAACGGGCAACGTTGAGGACCGTGAGCGCAGTGGTCGGCCAAGGAAACTTACTGCAGCAGATGAAAGACACATCATGCTTACTTCCCTTCGCAATCGGAAGATGTCCAGCAGTGCCATCAGCTCAGAACTGGCAGAAAACAGTGGGACCCTGGTACACCCATCTACTGTCCGGAGAAGTCTGGTCAGAAGTGGCCTTCATGGAAGACTTGCGGCCAAAAAGCCATACCTCCGGCGTGGAAACAAGGCCAGCGACTCAACTATGCACGAAAACACAGGAACTGGGGTGCAGAAAAATGGCAGCAGGTGCTCTGGACTGATGAGTCAAAATTTGAAATATTTGGCTGTAGCAGAAGGCAGTTTGTTCGCCGAAGGGCTGGAGAGTGTACACGAATGAGTGTCTGCAGGCAACAGTGAAGCATGGTGGAGGTTCCTTGCAAGTTTGGGGCTGCATTTCTGTAAATGGAGTTGGGGATTTGGTCAGAATTAATGGTCTCCTCAATGCTGAGAAGTACAGGCAGATACTTATCCATCATGCAATACCATCAGGGAGGCATCTGATTGGCCCTAAATTTATTCTGCAGCATGACAACGACCCCAAACATACAGCGAAAGTCATTAAGAACTATCTTCAGCGTAAAGAAGAACAAGGAGTCCTGGAAGTGATGGTATGGCCCCACAGAGCCCTGATCTCAACATCATCGAGTCTGTCTGGGATTACATGAAGAGAGAGAAGCAACTGAGGCTGCCTAAATCCACAGAAGAACTGTGGTTAGTTCTCCAAGATGTTTGGGCCAACCTACCTGCCGAGTTCCTTCAAAAACTGTGTGCAAGTGTACCTAGAAGAATTGATGCTTGATGCTGTTTTGAAGGCAAAGGGTGGTCACACCAAATATGGATTTGATTTAGATTTTTCTTCTGTTCACTCACTTTGCATTAAGTTAATTGATAAATATAATCTATTAACATGTCTATTTTTGAAAGCATTCTTACTTTACAGCATTTTCTCACACCTGCCGAAAACTTTTTCACAGTACTGTATATATATATTTATATATAGTACACACACACACACATACACACTGGGATATAAAATACTGTGCTGTTCTTTGGAACCCAGTTAGAAAAATGCAAATGAAAAATTTGCATCGTAAAGAAACAAATAATAAATAAGTAAATAAATAAATAAATAAAGCAAACCAGCTGATGCTGACATTTTCCACAGGACAAAAAAATTAAAGAATGAAAACATTGTTTCCAAATTGTTGCTGGACACTGATGTCTGAACTAGGAATTGCTGTACAGTAGGCTTCAATACAAACAAATATCACAGCCAAAGGGACCATGTCTACCAAAGGACCTGGGCAGTAAAGATTTATAAACCCCATTTTGCAAGCAAGCATCCAGGGTTATCATGTTCTCGCATGCATACCGAGTAAAGTTTAAGCCGATTCAGTGACAACTGTGTTCAGATCTGGTTTAATCTGGCATACATAGGGCACTAAATCAGCAGAGGAGTAGGAGTAAAAACACTGAGATTAAAGTGATTCTGATGTGTTTACACTGGCCAGCCTGTGTAACCGTTGAATGGGAACATAAACAGATTAACTATTGCAAGTGTAAATGTGCCGTGTGAGCTTTACAGAATTGTAAAGGAGGAAATGGGTATATTCCATCTCTATTGATCGAATGTCAAAGCTGGCTATTATATTACAAATCTGCTGTTTTAAAGATGGTATTGTTAACAAAAAGTTGGACCACACCCCAAAAAAAGAATTACTGGTAATTTGATCTTGTCTAATCTTTTCAATAGGAAAAATGGAAATCTCAGCATGCACTGCATATATCAGAAAGCTCGGACTCTGAGCTAATCCTGGGAGTGGACATACAGCCTCTCCACAGCAACAAAACTGTAAGAGAATACATTACTGCCCTGCAAACAATAGCACTGAATTAACACGTTTTTCCTGATTGTGGTTCAGTCAAAATAATCCTCCAATTTTAAGATAGCCAGTTCTAACAGCATCATCTGGTATCTACAACTGGTAATTCACAAAACTGGAAAATATTGGCAAACAAGCTCAATATGGCCCCTTTTGGAGCATTCCTATTGGACTGCATCCCTCGGCCTTCTTGTCAACAAGAATCTAACTGTGATGGCAGGACGAGTGGCTCATAACATTGATGTTTTATGAAAAATATAAAACGGAATTAATTGCTTGTGAGCAATGCAATGATAAGGGTACAAACATGTTTCTTTTTATTGCTTTTTAAATCCCATTTTATTTGTTTGTTTTTTATAAAACAGCTTTTTTTATTCTTAATTAAAAATCTCCTTGCAAGTAATCTCGTTGGGGGAAATCGTACTGCAATACATTAGCAATCTAAGCAATAAACACCCTAAATTCTGGAACCTTAACTGTATTAATAAAGAGACTGTTGTGCTATATTTTCTACTTCAGTCATTATTTGCCATGCTTACCAACTATCCCTGAACAAAATGCTCCTGAAATGACAGCATAAGACCGATTGTGGGGAAGCTTATCTGTGTTGCACAGACTAGTGTGTAATACTGTAACCCTAATATGTATTCCCACCTCACTGACAGACAGTACTTAAGATATGAAACATTTAAGAAAAAGAAAAAATAAACATTCAGAAAACTGTAGATAATAAAAAAAAACAAAATCCATTAATTACACTAAATCTAAACAACAGTATACAGAGTATTGGTCTAAAAAACACCTTTTTACAGTCACTTGAAATTGTTATAAGCAGGATTGACTGAACAGTTCAAATCTAGAGGAAAGGTGTCCAAAGTGGGTACCACCATTTTAAAATCATTAAAAAAGTCTATGAAGTTATTTGTTGATTTTCTTTTATATTTAATATTTAATTGTCAAGTAAGTGTAAAACCTTGAGTGATAAACATTGCAACATATTGTAATAGAATGCCAGAGTGAAAATGTAGTACCTGCTATAGACTAATGGTGGGAAATGGTCACAATAAAGAACGACCATTGAACTCAACAATGTGTCTTACAAACCCCACAAAGAGCATGTTATAAATTGATTATGTTACACTGTTCAAAATGTGTTTTTGGCAGTTTCTCATCATATATGTGATTGCTATTGCAAAACTATACCTAAAGATGCTGTTAGGAAAATAGCATTACAATTTGCTATATAGCTGCAAAGCTAAGATAACTATAGTTTTGAATTTGACCCCCTATGAATAAAAAGCATTTTGAAGAATTATGATAATGCTGGAGATACTGAGAAGGCTGTTTTTATTTTAACTGTTAGTGCTTCTTCTTTTCCTGTGGTATATTTATTATGGTGCATCTGATAGTTACAATCCCAGGGTGTGTGTCTACTGCACAATGGATATGATATTCCCATTTCAACCTTCTAGTATTCAACCCACTACTTGCTATTCACTTTCTCACAGAAAGAGGTCACTGTTGATCAACATAACTCAAAAACTACCAAATACAGTATCAATCTTCACTTCATATTTTTATATTTCACTTTACACTGAATATTGAGAATACCATTATATTGTAAATCATATGGTTTAAACAAACAATGAAGCATGCTATTTGTTCTGAAATGCAATTGTCTTCATACAATTCTGCTGTTGCTTAAGTACAATACTGAAAGCTAAGCATTTATTACATTCTGCATTTATTATTTAGTACTGCCATATGTTAGTAAATACACTTCAGTAAGTACCACCCCTTAATAGTGGTTAAATGCGCACCATATTTTTTTATAAGTAAAACAAATATTTTATCTGTCTCAAACTGGTAAAAAAAACAAACTGAAATGTCTGCACTTTCTGAATGCCGTTTTAACTGTTTATATTTTCACTCATTCAGAACAATTTCATACTTTTGATAGACCTGTTTACCCTCAGCAGCTGATAGAGCACATCTGTGCACCGCTAAAATCTGATATTTTCACACAAACAATACTCTTTATAACTCATTCCTTCAGCAATCCCTGAAATGTAAAGTCGAAAAGCTCAATGAAAGCAATCTTGGTAATGTTTTTAAACTTCAAACAATAAGGAGAAAATGCATGCAAGTCAGGCATTTATAAACAGTTGGTACAGTCCAGTATATCTACATCTACATTTGTACATGGTTACTTCAGATCTCCTCTGGCATGTACCACATGTACAGCTGTGTAACTGGGTAAGTAAATAAATCAACATAGTATAATGGACTAGGTTACTGTATCAGGACATTAAAATCTATGTTACATGGGAATCAGAATTTTTTTTCTGAATGCTGTAAAATTCTTTCCTATCCCAGAAGTCACACTTCCTCTACCTGACAAACAATCCAGCAAAGTGAATATTTTAAAAAGGAGCAGTGTAGTTAATTGTCTGTTTCAGTGAATGACAGTCTGTCTCTACACTTTATGCATGTCTTCACAATTATGTGGAGATGGCAGCCTGCCATAAAGCCATCTTACTGTGGACTTGTTTAGACAAAATAACAAGTCTGAGGATTTGGAAACACTATAATTACAGTAGTTGATACAGAGTGGGTGGAAACAGACTGTTCATATTCAAACTCCTTGAAGTAAATTGGTATGTTGTTGAGGAATTAATACCACACATGTTGAAGTTTGAGTAATTGCGCTCCGTGAAAGAGAGTTTCCCATATAAACTGTCTCTTACAATGTAAAGTTCCAAATCTATAACTCTACTATATTACACTTCAAAAACAAATCTATAACCGTTGTTTTAGAACTTTAAAAATGGCAAAAATCTTTATGGCTCTATATAAAGCACATGAAAGACTACTTCAAAAACACACTGACGCTTACTGGTTATTTACTTAGACAGGAATCAGTATTCTCAAGGATCATTAGGTTCATCACTAGTTGTGTTTATGCAAGTCCCCCTCTCATCTATGACAGGGGTGCTGATATCCTGCAAACTGTGGTTTGCTTCCTGTCGCTGGATTTCATTCGACTGACTTGACTGACTTCGTAAAAAGTACTGATCAATGCAAGGCCCTTGTCCCTTCTCCCTCAAGCATTTCATTCTATCTTGATGAATCTTCAAACCCCTAACCGTTGTCACTTTGCACCAGCCACAGACACAAACTTGGAACTCCATGTCTTTGCTAACTGCAGATCTTGAGCTAGTCCTTTGCAAAGTACTCTCTGTTCTCATATCCGTTTCTGTTAACTGTGTCGTCAAACCTTGAGTCATCTTCTGCCCCCGCACTCGCTAACTTGGGGTATTTTTCTCTTTAATTTCTTATAAGCCTTGGGCGGGTGTCTCAAGCATCCTGTTCCATTTGAAAACGTAGAGCTGGATACTGCCAGCTTGGGTAGCTAACCCCAGCCAGCCCTAATGGGGTCTTTTTCCTCCTGTTAGCTGTCTCTCCAGGCTGTCACAAGGTCTTTCCTTCGTCGCCAGCTGCACTATTCACAGTAGTCACTGGACGTATCCAGATCTTCATAATTTCCATTACATGAGAGTAGGTGTTAAAACTTCATGCTTATATTGGACTCGACTCTCGCCAAGATAAGCACCAACTAAGACATAGTTTTTTTTACTGTAAACTAATGTGATCCATCTGATGATGTAGATATCCATCTGCCTGGGGTTGATGGCTGAAGTGTAATGCTGGCTCCAGGGATCAGCCTATTTTGCCTCCCTGGCGTATCAGCATGACAGCCATCTGGACTGAGCTGAGCAGGGTACTTCTCTGGGGTCTTCAAGTGGGCACCTTTCATCCTTCGTGTTTCGTCGACTAGCCCACGACACCTTAAGAGGGCTCAACAGTGATTCTGGCACCCCAGCATCACCCCCGTCCATTCCCCACTCAGCTAAGCCCAGCTTACTTAAGATTGATGTTTTTTTTTTTTTACTGTGCTTGAGGTCCCCAACCAGAATCTTTCCGTCTCAGCCAGAGCCAGTCGCTGCTCCATTCTACTGCTTCAGATAAGTTCTTCACTTTGCGTTTCAACTCTTGACCACTGAATACGATGTCTCTGAGAAACCGGGTTGTAGAGTGTGCCACAAATCCTTGACAACCCACCTCCACTCGGTAAACCTGGACTCTCCATCCTCGCTGTTCCTCTTGAGCAGCTAGTTGAGCGTACCGCAGTTTCTTCCTTTCATATGCCTCATCCACAGCATCCTCCCAATACATGCTGATCCACACTACAAGACAATATCAGGTTGAGGGTTAGTGGTGGCAATCTTAGGTGGGAAAATAAGCCATTGTCCAACATCTGCCAGCATTTTCCAGTCTCTAGCAGCTTTCAGTTGTCCTAGACGGGTTTTGGTTTTAATACCTTTTCTTGGAGGTTGCTCCCCTGGACGGAGGAATGTTGTTCTTCGTGTGCCATATATTGCTGGCATTGGTGCCAACATGTTGGTCATGCTGCGCTTGTCTTCTAATGCTAAGGCCAAACATTGCAGCACCTGGTCATGACGCCAAGTAAACTGTCCTTGGCTAAGACCCACCTTACATCCTGTCAAAATGCATCTTAATGCAGCTGGCGATGAACACAAGGACACCACAGATCCTCTCCTACCCAGGTTCTGTGGTGATGGGAGAACATCATATGTTGACCTGATGACCTGTTCCATTGTCCATAGATCCCGCCAGCCAACAATGGGGCACTACGGACAGTCTTGTCATAGACACACTTCTGTGTATCTCTGGCTTCTTCAGAGAGCTTCCCTGCTTTTTGGTTGGCAATGTTCAGTTTCTGATGATGCTGCTGCACCCAATTTGTCTTTATTTCTGGGCCTGCTGAGGGTTCCCAGCACCATATGTGTGAGCGTGTCGCCCAAACATAAGGAAAAATTGGGTGTATCCTGTTGAACTATGAATACTATTGTTATACAGAAATACTAGCTCTTGTATGTACTTAGTCCAGTTGGCTTTTTGTTGTGCTTCTAGGGTTCTATTGAATCTTTCACAAATCCTGTATCCTGTTTCCCTCAGGATGGTATGGAATAGTATGGCTCTTAATTTCCCCATACATTCGGCAGAGTTCCTGTACAACAGAGGATTCAAAATTTGCTCCCTGATCAGCTTGAAATCGTTGGGGGCACCCAAACGGCTGGGTGATGAAGCGCCATAATACTCTGGCTGTGGTCATGGCAGTCTGGTCTTTAGTGGGAATGGCCCAGGCAAACTTTGTAAAATGGTACATAATTACTAAAATGTTCTGATAACCATCAGAGGAACAATCCAAGGACAGAAAGTCTATAGCAACCAGTTCTAGGGGGAATGAAGTCCGAATGGAGACTAATGGCACCTTGGACTGTGCCACAGGAGCCTTCCTCAAAGCACAGCACTCTTGGACTGCCTTAGTCTATCGCACCCAATAGAACCTCTGGCAGATAAACGCAAGGGTCTTGTCCACCCCAAAGTGCCCAGTCTTCTCATGGCACAACTCTCACACTTGGTCTTTTAACTGAGTTGGCAGGACAAGTTGCAACACCAGGCCCAAGCTAAGTGGCTCTGTGTTGGCGATATAGCACCCCCTCATGGAACACAAGCCTCTCTCTGTGTCAAAGTAGCTCCACCACTTACCTTGGCAGGATCCCTTTTTCACAGGCATTTGGCAGAATGCCTTTCTGTAAGAAGGGGAAAGTTTGAGCGAGAGCAGAGTACTCACCTTGTGCTTTTATCCAGTTGTCCTTTGTCCATCCAGGCAGGGTTTCCCTGTGATATCCTGTTGAACACTAAGGCACATCACTTTGGGCAGACTTCTGCTCCCAACATCTGCACAGAGAGCTTGTACCACAGGGGTCGCAACCTTCTGGAAGACAGGAACCTCCAGGCTGTTCTCATCTGGCACTCCCTCTTCCAAGCCAATGGCGACACAAGACAAGGCATCAGCATTACCATTGGCCTTCCCTGGCCGATACTTGATGTCAAAGGTATAACTGGCCAATCACGCTGCCCGTCACATACCTCACACCCTAGGATGACTGTCTCTAAATGAGAGCAAGGGTTATTGTCTGTGTACACAGTGAACCGAGATCCAAATAGGGCCAGAAACTCCAGTTTAAAAGGAGCTGTAGTTCTCATCATTCTTCTCGGAGGGGTGCAAACTGTGACTTGCATACACAAGCACCCTCTGCTTATTCTTGGGCTAGTACTGCCCCTAGTCCACATTTATTTGCATCAGTATAGAGGGTAAAGGGCAGGGAGAAATCTGCAAAGGCCAAGACTGGGGCATTAATTAAGGCCTTCAAATTATTAAAAGTTATCTCACGCTCGGAAGTCCAAGCACACAACACAGTGTTCTTTCTCATAGTCTTAGGGAGCCCAACTAACTGCTCATGCAGGGGTGCTGCAATTCTGGTAAAACCCTGAATGAAGAGTCGATTGTAACCTGCAAAGCCTGAAAAAGAGCGGAGTTCAGTTACTGTACTGGGCTGGGACCAGTCTCGTACTGCTCTTACTTTCTCTTTGTCTAGGGCAACTCCATCCTCCGAGATGACGTGGCCCAGATACTGTACTTGGCTCTGAAACAGATGACATTTGTTAGGCTTTAACTTTAGACCATGCTGGGCCAGCCTCTGGAAGACAAAGTCCAGGTGCTGTAGATGGGAAGCAAAGTCACTGGAGAACACAATCACATCATTGAGATAAACTTTGAGACTCTATTGATTTCTCACCCAGACAGTGCTCCATAAGGCACTAGAAGGCTGCAGGGGAATTGCAGAGACCAAACAGCATGCAATCAAACATACAGACTCATAGGGGTCGTAAACGCAGTCTTCTCTTGGTCCTCCGGATCCACTTGCCAAATCTAGGGTGGAGAAAAATCGTGCTTGTCGCAACATTGTCAGTGATTCTTCTGTCCTAGGTAGAGGGAAAGCATCTTTATGTGTAACAGCGTTAAGTTTGTGATAGTTTATGCAAAACCTTAAAGTACCATCCTTCTTCCGTACCTGGCACTCCTAGGACATGACCCTCCCCATGCATCACAATCATCAGGCCTTTGATTGCTGGCACCCGGAGCAATAGCTAAGCCCCAGGGATGTCATTCCTGCTGCGTTCCAGAACCTGTGGGGACATAATTCGACACATCCTGGTGGTACTGAGGGCTCCTAACAGGTCTTACCTTCTTAATTCAGACCGTAGTGCCCCCAACGCATCTTTGGACAGGCTACTAATCTGCCCCTTTACCTCACTAAGAAGCTCATTCCTGAGGTCCTGCTTCCACTGTTGTAGAGCGCCAGCTGGGGACTCAGATTTGTGCTCCGTTGTGCGGCACTGTCAGACAACAGCTTCCTCTCCATATGCCTCCATTCGCAGGGTTGCTTCCCGCTTAACATCTGAAAAAGACAAACCTTCTCTACGGAGGACCTGAGTATGAAGCTCTTGTCTGAGCACTGGATCCCGCAGCCCATCAATGAACTGGTCACAATAGTGAGTGCTACTAGTGCAAGTGGTGATTTTTTTATTTTTTGTTTATTTTTATTTTTTATTATTGAAAAAAAGCCATATGAGTTATAATTAGCTTGTTTACAACGGCATCCAACAGCAAATTACAATCACATAAAAACACGGAATACACATTTCAAACTCTGTCCCTCATACACATATACAGGGCTTCTTCAGATAGTGGAACAACACATTTTTAAATTGACGATGGGAAGTCTCTGATCCAAGTCCCACTGGTAATGCATTCCAATCAGAAACTGCAGCAAAAGCAAAAGATTTCCTTCCAGTAGCACTTTTTACAATCGGTATTTTAAAATATTTGGTTCGAAAAACATTTTGTAAGCCGTAAATTATATGTAAACTCTTGGAATAGATTACTCAAATAAACAGGCAGTTTGTTAAACACCCCTTTAAAAAGAATCTGATTCCAATGACAGGTCCTTCTATTATTAGGTGACAACAAGTTTAACCTGGAATACAAGGCACAGTGATGTTCTAAAGGAGTACACTGAAGAACAAATCTGTTAAACATTGTATCAATCTTCTTCAGTGACTCCTTACTAGCAGTCATATAAATCACATCATTACAGTCCAGAATAGGAAAGAAAAGTTGCTTAGCTAATTTAAGCCTTGATGTAAAATTTAAGCAATGACGCTGGCATACAACAATCTGAGTTTTCTCCCAGTTTCACTACATATTTCTTTTATGTGTTTTTCAAATTTAAGTTGTATCGAGTTGTATCGATATTGACACCTAAGTATTTATAAGTATCAACTCTCTCTAAAAGTATGTGTTAATACAAGTAACAATAATAAAATTGGAATTATTGTTTTGTATCATTTTCTCTGAACCAAATCACATGATATTATTTTTTTCATTTAATTTGAGTAGTGAGTTCTAAAATGCACTGCCGGTCCTACGGGAGTGAGTTTTTTTTTCTGTCTACTGCATGTGCTTGATTATTACGAGTACAGCTTACAAACAAGCTGAAAGCTATATGTTTGTATGTAAGTAATGAACACTGATGAAAAACAGACAAATAAGTTTTACTGTAAATAAATATAACAAATAAATATAATGTTTTATTTTGTCATAGGGAAAGGTTTTGACTAAAAATAACAGGTAGACAATAAACAATAAACAACGGGGTGGAACAGCCACAACAACACATCCTAACAAAAAAAAAAAGGCTGAACTAGAGGGAGAGAGCGAGCGCAAGAGAGAGAGAGAGAGACACGAATAAATCATATCCGGGTAAACAGGTTGTGGGCGCGGAGGGAGTGAGAGTGTCTAATGCTTCAGCGTACGATACTCCTTGTAGCATGGATCAATGCACAGAGCTTGGCACTGCCTCTTCGCTGTCGCTTTATGTTGATGGTAAGTATTCTTCACTTACGTCTTCACTGACACACTCGCTGACATCCGATTCAGTGGAAGAATTGTATGTATCTGAATATAAATCAGAATCTGAATTCAGTATTATTTCTAATACTTCTTTCTCAATGAGCAATTTTTGCCAATTTACAGACATTGCTGTCATTTTTGTGATGGTTTATTGTATGTAATTCAGTCAATATCTAGCAGAGGGTGCAAGAGACCAATAAAGTGTTACAGAAACCTAGTGTTACAATATCTTGTTATCAGAAGTTTTGTATGCTCAGTAATTCAAGTTTAAAGTTACAGAACATACCAGTACGTTCATACTCCCTGGGGACCAGAGAGCAGTGAACGTACCGGTACGTTCGTACTACTCAAAGGGTTAAAATCAAACAATTTTTTTATCAAATCAATCTTGAAGTTCAAAAAAGTCATTCTGAATAAACCACAGTTTCATCCGGGATACAGGCATAAAATCAGATTTCTTTCTGTCAAAGACAGCAGCTTGGGAACGTTCTGATAAATACAATTTAAACCGCAACAGTGTAGTATCCGTAACTCCAAGATTTATTAACTTATTAAAAAGTATTTTATGATTAACTAAATCAAAGGCCTTAGAGAAGTCAATAAAGATCGCACCAGTCATTTTCTTTCTCTATAGCCCAATATATATCATTTGTTAATTTCAGCAATGCTGTTGTTGTCGAATGAGCTTTTCTAAAACCAGATTGATAATTAGTTAATAAGTTATTTGTTGTTAAATAATCAGTCAGTTGAATTTGGACAATTCTTTCAATGATCTTTGATAGAACTGGTAAGACAGATATTTGGCCTGTATTTGCCAGGGACAGTAACATCCCCACTTTAAGACGGGAGATATTACAGCTTGTTTGAACTGATGAGGCATTTCACCAGACATCAGTGACATATTAATTAACACAGTAAGTGGACTTTTCACACCGTAAGCAGCAAACTTAAGGAGTTTTCGTTCTATCCCATCTGCACCTGTTGTTTTAATAACATCCATTTGTGTCAAATGGTTATATACTTCGCCCTCGCTTACCGGTTGAAATTTAAAATATAACTCTTTGTCATGTCAATAGAAGTTACATCAGAAGTTTTTAATGTACCTACATATTCACTCAAATTAATAAAATAATGGTTGAAAGCATTTGTAATTTGCACCGGTTCACTAACCATTTGACCTTGTATATTTAAGTGTGAGGTAGAAGACCTTTTCCCTCTGTTGAATAGTTTATTAATATCTTGCCAAAAAGTATGTGGGTTATTTAGATTTGTATCAGTGAAATTTAAAAAATATTCAGCTTTCACTTTTCTTATTAAGGCTGTAATAAATCCGGTGTTACCCACGGTAAATGATTTGATTTAACTTGCATTTTCTTAAGAATATTTATTACATACCGCTGTAAATTCTGAATAAAAAAAGACCAGGCAGATTTTAAATCAGGAATTAATTTAAACAGCCCATTTTATATTGGTTATATCGTTAACAAAGTCATTTAAATCAAACTTACGGAAGAACCTGTATAAAATAATTTTAACTGGACCTTTGATCATTTTTGTCTTCCAACACAGTAAACTGGACAATGGTCACTAAATTCATCTGATAATACTCCACACTGTTACTGTCTGGGTTTTTGAAACCATAATCCAGTCAATAGTCGAATGACAAATTATTTATCCAAGTAGGCTGATTGATAATTTGATGTAAATGCCAACTTTTAGCTTTCTCAGAGCTCTTATCATGCCAATTTAGGTTAACGTCACCCATTAAAATCAATTCCTTTTCTGAGTCCATCTCATTGAAAAGCACTCAAGTTTTTAAAACTAGATGGATCAGATGAAGGAGATATGTAAAGACAGCCAACTGTTAATTCCTTATCACCTAATTTAAGTTTTGCAAATACAGCTTCAAGAGGGTCAAGTTTTTCTTTGGTTTTATAGCCAGAGGACTGCAACTTATTAGATATAAATAGGGGTCTACCTAATGCACAACGCAAGCGACACAAACTACGTATCTTCCTTTTGTAGATAGCCCTTTTTTACTCCTTTGCCGTCCCGTGTGCATTGCACTTAAGCAAAAAATAATCAAACAAAAAGCATCCACAAATAACATTTACAAAAGAATTCTCCAAAGCGGTTAACGTTCTTGTTTACTATTCAATTGACAACAAAGTTTTAATCAGCTTATCTGTGCATCTGTACTGCTTTTCTGTGACCTGTACTGTGCAATAGGGGGTGGGACAAAGTCAGCGCTGCATTGTTTTGATTTAGGTTGCTAAAATCTAGTTTTCAGCATTGGAGGTAAAATAGTAGAAATGGACGACAAAGCAAAAAAAGCAAGTATATTTCTGTGATTAATCGTGTCAAGGTATTTCCCAAAGAAACTGTACATGCAGATGGAAGTAATTGTTTTGCATAACTTAATGTGTCTTTGGAGAAAATATGATTGATTGTTATTTAGCTTCAGAATCACACATTAAACAAAAGGCTACTACAAAGGCTGCTGAACAGACCTTAAAATAAACAGCTTTCAGAAACCAAACTGGAAAGTCATCCCAGACAAAAAGTATTCCTGTCGACAAGTTAAATCAGTACTACAACACTCTAGCACAGCCACCTCGCTTCAACCTGCTGCTTACTTTTTTGCAGAATTTTAGACCCGAATAGCCACGTTTATATTGTTTTGACTCAGTACCAATAAAGTAAATTATTGGATGGGACACATAACATGACAACGAACGTGCTGCATATATTGCCTTTATTAAAGTATGCCAGATTCGTTAAGTGCAATCACGTATCCTCCAATCCATGACTGACACATCACCTACCACATTTAAGTGATGACTTCTGGTATTGTGACCCTGGAATGAACTGCCAAACCATCCAGTCTGGGGCACACTGTTCCTGTTATACAGCGCCCTCACAGGTCTGGAGAGAGATTGTTGACTAGGATTAATTCGCTCTCTGTCACAGCCTTCCATTCAACCAATGGTACCTCAGAGTTCTGCCCATTAAACTAACGAACCACCATGTCCTAAAAACAAGGGCGACATCTTCTATACCCTCTCCCTCCATTTCAAACTGCAATACACACAAGCCACTCACAATACTCTAAATCCTGCTGACTGCATCAAATGTAAGTGAGCTGCAACACTCTACTCGCTAATCGAGGGGGGCACACAACACATCAATGCATTGGGGGAGGGGGGAGACAAGGAACTGACTTGTCAACAAAAAAGGAAACACAGGCATCAGAGAGTGCAATCAATAAGGTAAAACTTGGACCAATAATAATCAAGCAAATGTTTATATAAATACAAACTATAACAACGTAAAGCCTAATTTAATACAAATGAAAACATTGCATAAAAATAAAAAGAACTAAAGGACAACCAAGATGCCTATCACTAACACCGTGAATACTGGAAAAATTATAGCAAAGAATGAGTGCAGAGAAGCCGACTTTGGGAGTTCTCTTTCTGTTTTCGCAGACAGCTTGGGAAAATGTGGTTTCCATGGACAGAGAACAGCTACACAAGAGAATCTCACATGGAAATCCATGGTTGTCAGGTAAGTGAAATTGTTTAAACCACAGTTAAGCTGATATAATAAAGCTGCGATTTGTAAATGCCTCGTGCTGGTTGTTTAACAATGTGTTTTTCTGCTCTTGCCCAAATTGTTTTTCAAATGTCCATTGGTGTGGTGGCATATCGTTAATAGTGAATAATATGTCAACTAATTTATCAGACGACTTATTAATTAGGTATATAATGAAACTATTCAACCCAGCTATTGCAGATCATCATGGCTGAAAACCGGCGGAGATGTAGGTCTGTGTCAGACAGCTTCCATGTGTGCTCCAAAGACTGTCTGGATTGGGAGCAGTGGATGTTTTCACGTGAAATGCAGGTTTCCATGTGAAAATGGGCATGGATTTCTTGTGTTTTACCTCATGCTCACGGCTAAATGAGATGTAACCTATCCCTCTCTGTGGCCGTTATTTTTGGCCACAAACCTGATCCTCTCGAGATGTTCTCCCTAGCGTGTACGCACACCACAACTTCACGTGTAAATAACCACAGAGGGAAAGACCCCCAATGATGACCCTGCAAATGATGAACTTTATAGTACTGCACATCTAACATCACATAATATTGATCCAAAGTTTGATGGCATAAAAACAACAACTAAGAAGTGCACTTATTTTTAAATCATCAATATTCTGTGACCCAGAAATAAGCTTTGATCTTCGCGCTTTGAAATTGCACTAACCTCAACGTCATCGTGTAAAACAGTTTTTATGATGCTTTTTGAAAACAACTAGAAATTCACAGGCATCCAGCCAAACTTTTTTGAGTTACAAAAACAAGTAAAATTTGAAAAATAAATTGTCTAACTAAAATAGTAGTTTTTAACCACTATTACTGTACACAGACTAATTTGTGGTAAACATGATACTTACCATTGCGATACCAATAATAACAGAGACAGAAATATACCACGGCCAACTAAGTTACTAAAGACTCAACTTGCGCTTTCTAAACAGCTCCAATTTCTCCAGAAACAGGTGGAGACTGTGCTGGGGTATCTGGGTGGAGTGGCCTCAATCATGATGTAATTCCGTTATGAAAATGACTTCTATTGTGTTGTGGGCTTTCTGTGTTTCTGTTTTTGTATTTGTGTTTCCTGCTTTTCTTTTTTTGTGTTTTCAGTTTTTTGATTTGTAATTGTATTTTTCAATCTGTATTTGTGTTTTCCACTTCAGGGCCACCATAGTTAACATTCTGAGTTGCATTTTATTAGGTTTGTAACATTTACAGTTGTATTTTCCTTTCACAAAAATTGTGAAAATTATATTTTTATATATATTTATAGTTCAACAGCTTTAATAGGGTCTCTGTAAAATAAAGTGCCTATATGAAACTTCCCAGTCAGATATGAAATCCTAAACATTTAATTATCTAGAAAATGTTTCAAATCTATCATATTGCCTTTCAACGCATACCATGGTATTAGCCCACTCTGTAACCAATTACCTCCATTTTCCTAAGCTATTGCAAATGTGACCTTTAGTTATAGGTTGATTGCATGTATCCTGGCGTGTGTATAACAATATGTGTCTGAGAGACGGTCTTTCTCTTCTCATGTGATGCCTGGCATTAATGTTAATACACTCTGATGGCTAGAGAACAAATACGTGTTTTTGACATAATGCAGAAGCATTTGGGGGTGGATAAATGGGCCGACACTTTAATGAGGAGAAGTCATTCAGGCAAGGTTCTTCCACTAACAGGCAGCAAGCACCGGGCTGCAGTCTCTGTGCCGAGATGAACTACCTCAAGCAATCTGCAAAGAAAAAAATTACATCTAAAGTACAGGGTAACATTTTATACAATATGCTTATCATCAAAAGTGGGAAGAGGGAGTAAAACATTAACTAGGAATATCTTACTTAGAGACGGTATTCTTGTGAGTGACTCATCGAGAGAAGGATCAGAAGTCCTCCTGCTCTCAAGGCAGAAACACTCAATAGGCTGAATGAAACATTTCATTAAATTCAGATGTACTGTGCAGGGCCGCTCTGGTCTCCCTTGCAAACCTGCAGAGCTCTGTTGCCTGCCTCCTGCAGACCAAATACAGTATTAACTGACCAATTCAAGTGATACTGGTTCACGCTAGGTAAACACATATAGTGTTGAGCCTGTTGGGGGTGGAAAGGCAGTCATTTTTTGATGCTCGAGATGCAGTTTGATTACATTATTAAAAGGCAATATTGTGCAGTAGGATATACACACCTTGATTTAGCCAAACACCTCTGCTGAGAGAATTTCTAGTTTTGCCTTTGAGCCATCTATAACACAAAGCTGTAATTAAGCATTAATAAAAAAAAAATATTATTGCGGACATAGATACGGACAAAAAGAAAGAAAAAAGTACCAGGGGTCACAAATGGCGATTAGATAAATGGGGCATTCAGAACAGAAAATAGAAGGCACTTTTTTACACAGAGAATTGTGGGAGTCTAGAACCAACTCCCCAGTAATGTTGTTGAAGCTGACATACCTGTGATCCTTGAAGAAGCTGCTTGATGAGATTCTGGGATCAATAATCTACTAACAACCAAACGAGCAAGATGGGCCGAATGGCCTCCTTTCATTTGTAAACTTTCTTATGTTCTTATGTTCTAAAGTTGATTGAGGACATAAAAAAAAAAAATAATAATAATTTTGAGAGCTCACACTGTACATCTGTGTTCTCGATATAATAGTATGAAATGTTGAGGACAATTAAAAGGGGTATTTAAAAAAAAATATATATATATATATATATATATATATATATATATATATATATATATATATATATATATATATATATAAAGCTGTTATACATCTGTGAGTTTAATCTGATGTAAAAGATGTGTCATTCAAGTAAAGTAAGCAATAACGGTACATTTGTAGCAGTAATGGGGCAGAATATGAAAGCCACTTTCTCTGATTGAACCCTAAAGCTATTCAAATATAAAAGTGCAATAGCTACCACATGGCAGATGACTTCGACAGTATATTGACTTCTGTGCCTGTTAAATGCACGGAGGCATAAAGGTGAATGCGGATGAAAAAAAAATGACATTTTTGGAACAAAATCACCATGTACAGGTAATTGTAAAAGGTCATAAGAGATCAAGTTAGCTCCACGTATTTGTTTTTCATTTTCTAATCGATCAATATTATGTTTTCTGAAATAAAAATGTAATAGTAGATTTATTACTGACCTTTTTCTCACCTTCCCATTGTGTATTAAGCCAACACATAATAACAAACGAGTTTCACTTGTAGGTTTCAGAGCGTGAAAGACGAATATAAAGTTAAAAAAGAAAAAAAAAAACAGTAGTGTGTCAGACCTAGGGACAATCATGAACAAAACACATGTATTGATTAATAATGGCAAAGGGATCTAAATTACATTCCATTATTTTGTGTAGTGATGAGTTATTGAGAGGGGTTCTGAATTTAGGGTTTTTCCCCAACAAAGCCTGTTTGTACCCCTGAATGGATTTAAAAAACTAAAAACAGGGTGAAATCCGATTTCACCTAAAAATGAGTTACTTCTTATTATGAAAGATAAGATAAGATAATAAGTGCCGTTTAATTACAAAAAAAAGTGTTTAAAACAAAAACAAGCTGGAAATCCCAAATTGACTGAAAACATGAGGATGATGAAGATGCCTTAAGTCAAAACAAAATGCAGACCATTTTCAATATTTAAAAGAATGTCATATGTGGTGGTAGGATTTCATTTTTCTTTTCACTTATTATAAATAGAAAAACTTGGCTGCTCACACATAGCCGCAACAACTGAGCACCTTGTGTCTTTTGATTGGGATAAGTTTGTGCTGGCATTATTAAGTTGCATTTAGCGATATAATGCTGTCTGGGCAAATATAAAGAGGGTGTGAGTACTTAACAAAGGATATACACCGCCACACTTCCAAGAACCCTGTCACATGAAAAATATTCTTGTGACATCATCTTCTGCTAACTCCTTCCAAACTTGCTTGTATAAGAAAAACAGCTCAAGCATAATATTGCAATCTATTTAATGCAGTGGGCAATAGAGAGAAATGTAATATTCTGTATGCTTTGTCTGCTGTGCAGTTGCTGGCTGTAAGGTGAAATATCAATATGTTATTAATATATTTATTTTTAAAAGAAAGGAGAGTTTGGCTTTTAATTTTTAAGATGGTCATCATTTTTTTTTAAGTGTAAGTTGAAAATTTCTATAGTGTTATCTATATCTTTAAAGACTATCTGAGTTTTGACTACATCGAGATGTTGGTACTTAAGTTTCTTGATTTAACCTATCTTATTATTTGTTCTCTATCTTTCACATTCAATTCATTTATTGCTGACATGATCACAGACCTAGTTGGCTACCTACTCAGTGACTTGAAGGTAGAATGTAACTTTAGAATGAACCTCACTCTGTGCTTTAGAATTTGGTAGTTCCTTTCTGAGCAATCACATTGGGTTTTCAATACAAGGATCTTTCAGGCTCTTGCAATTGGCAGCCAACACATGCACTTGCCTACAGCCAATAATATTTAAGCAGTAAGCCATGACAGGGTGTGCACTGTTGTCTAATAATCGTATGCCTTGGGTGCCTTCTGAGGTACGAGGCATTTTATAATGCACACTGATATCTGCAATTACTATTTGCCCTTGTGTACCATAATCGTGCACTTTAAAATATGAACATACATGGCAGTTTCATAACCTACTGACTAGATACATTTGCTACTAATGTCCGAGGCTTCACAGGTGCTCTCGCCATGGCTTTACAGACTTGCCAAAAAAAGATTAACATCTTAATTTTATATGATTCCTTTTAGTTTCTGTAAGCATTAGAAAAATAACGCTGTGAATAATTATGCTTTAAAAGCTGTTGATTCGTGTTGTTCTTCAGAGGTGATAGCCCCCTGGATCCTTATCCTTGCATGGTTGACTATTAGAAGCACAGCTGTGATATTAGATCTCTGATTGAAATTAATATGATGAAAATGTTTGCAATTTTATAATAGTGTTTATCCCTCTGTGCCCTCAATAGTGTCCCTGTTAACAATACATACAAACAAGCCATAAAGATGACAATAGCTATCTATGGTTAATATTATCTGCTTTAGAAATAAATTTAAATTTAAAAAAAAAAAAAACTAAATCTATTTCAATTGCCTGATATGATTGATATTGATCACAGGACATTTATTTTTCTTACAGGACCACAATCATACATAAAAACTTGAATATCTCAAATATTTTGATTCTTGTGTATTTGATTCTAGTTTTTGCTGAAGGGACACAAAACAACTTAGTTGATGCTAAATTAGTATTTGTTTCTCTTACATACCTGAAAACATTTATGTCAAGTATCTTTTATTTAATTAAAAACAGTTAAATGTGTTGATAAGAAAGTATTTGGTGATACCTAGAGCTATCAGTGTTGACCTTAAGACTTTAAAGGAAGTGTTGGCACTTTGAAAAGATAGAGAGGTTGCATTCGGCAGAGGGCCATCTACGGCCTTGTTTATGGTGTCAGTCAGGGCAAAGTGAAGACAGGCCAGACTTATTTATTTAACCCAACTTGTTGGAACTGCCTTTCATATCTCTGTCAAATCTGCAGTAACCTTTACAATTCAAAAAGGTACTTGAGCTCAGATGAATTTGTATACAGTGCTTGCTAATATTATATCTTTGTATAGATCCAAATTAAACTCTAAGTTAATTGAATTGTGGTAACGCTTTTTCCCAGCAAAAGAAGAGCCAGGTTTGTTTGCTACATAGAAAAAGAAATAATAAATAAAAAGCTATCAGTACACATGTAACATGAAAAAGATAAAAGAGTAAGTAGCTTCAATCATTTATTTTCCCTTTACCTTTTTTATGATGTTTGCATTCTGAGTGTTTTTTTCTTATTTCTGCTAGTCAAATACAGTGCTTTTTGTTCAGTAGTTAAGGTGCCAACCAAGACATAGCTTTGCTGTAATATATGAGCTTCCATGCTTTTCCTTCACCAGGTAACATGGATTTCCTAAGGGCCTGGTGTTGATGGCTGAAGTGTAATGCTGTCTCCAGGGATCAGTCTATTTGCAGCCTCCCCGGCGCATCAGCACACTCAACCAACATTGCGGCCTCCATCAAGGCATGGCAACCATCTGGAATGGGCTGGGTGGGGCTTCGCAGGGGTCATCAGGTGAGCACAAACCCATCTTCAGTGTTTCATCGACTAGCCCACAACACCTCAGGAAGGCTCGACAGTGATGCTGACATCCCACCACCTTTTCCTTAACCACTGGACCACACAGCCTCCTACTATACGCTGCAATTCCTGTCCACTGAATCCAAGATCTCTGAGCAGCTGGGTCATGGAATGCGCAACAAATCCCGGGCAACCCACCTCTACTGGATAAACTCGGACTCTCCACTCCCGCTTTTCCACCTCAGCATTTAACTCAGCATACCACAGTTTCTTCCTTTTGTATGCCTCATCCACGGAATCCTCCCATAGCACCGTAGCTCCACTGGGAGAACAAGGCGTGCTGAGACTGACCATAGGACAATGTTGGACAATACTTAATTTGTTTTGTGTTCTGTTAATATTTATATTTAGTTATGCTAAGAATAGTGTAACTAACATACTGCCAGTATTGTATAATATATTGTTATATTGATATTTTTACATTTCGTAAGGAATTGAGATGATTTACAATGAACATGCAGACAACTTTAACACAAACCTTTCTGCGCCTTTAAAACTGAGAGTCTTCACTGAGGTTTAGTGGAATGGCCTGGTTCACTCTCCTGGATCCTGCTGTCCTATAGTCACTTCTTCTGAATAAACACTGAACTGCTTATCCAATTGTCATGAAAGTTGGTATAACATGATTTTGCATGTTATTGATTCTAGGGGTATAGTGTGGTGTCTGTCTGTCCATACTTCTGCCCATCTGCATAGCACACTTACATTTTTGCATATATTGGGAGAACCCCTTTTCCAATTGTCATGAAACTCGGTATTAACATTATTCAGTTTAATTTATTAAGAATATCAGATACTGGAAATATAAGGGGGTGTATGTCTGTCTGTCCTCAGCTGTATGTCACGCTTACATTTTTGCATTCATTGTGTGCCTGTCTGACTTGATAGCATTCACTGTCACAGTGCAATAAGGATACCTGAATTAAAATTCCCAACGTATTTATATTTTATAACACAAATGTCTTTTTTAACATTTATTAGACAGAATTTAGAGTGCACTACCAGTGGGTAGCTTGTTGACTGTAAGAGGTACTGTATGTTGAGAAACATTTAAACTAGAAAAGGGGGGGGGGAGAAATCAACAAAAAAAACAGAAGGGAGACTACATCAAAACAAGGGCAACAACTCAGGTAAGACAGCCATTAAATGTATTTATCTAAATGATAGAAGTCTCAAAAACAAAATTTTATAACTGCACTAACAAGTAACTACGATATGATTGGTGTTATAGAAACTTGGTTATCTGAGAGTGATGGATATGAATATAATATTAGTGGGTAAACTTTCTTATGTTCTTATGTATAGGAAAGACAGGCAGTCTTGAAGCCCAGGTGCTAAATCTACCAAAAAAAACAAGGCAGAATCAGTATGGGTCAGAATAATGGACAACAACTCAAAGGGCATATGTGATAAGGTGCAAGTGGTAGGGTGTACAAATAGAATGTCCAGACAGTACTTGCAATGCCAAACGTCCGTGATTTATTTAAAGGACACAAATAATAAAGCAGTCGCCCCTATACCAGCAATGGTATAGGGGAATCCAAATACGGTGGGTTGCAGTCCCAAACAAAAACAACACTCCTTTAACCACAATCCTCCATGCACAAAACTGTGCTCTGTGAGTCGGTTGTATGCTGTGCACATGTCCATGTTGTGCTGTGCTGGGCAGTGAGGCTGTGAGTCGTGATGTGAGCTGGCTCCGTGGCTGCAGCTCCCGATCTCCTCCTTACTCCTCTGCAATACAAACAAAACACAGACGTAACAAAGTGGACAAACAAAGCTCCGTCCGTCGGTTACATTTTCAGCGCAAGGGACTATACTCACGTAGCTGCGTCCCCTTTGTACTGCCCAACTCCTCCCTGCAATCAGCTCGGCGCCCCGGTGTAACCAATCTCTGCCTGGCCCGCAGCTGATCGCATGGGAATAGTTTCGAGTATGCGCAGCTACATGCTTCCTCCAGCTGGCGAAGTGTACTACCAACCTTACACGGCACCCTTTCTGATCGGGAGGGAGATTTACAGCATTGATTCTTTCTCTATTTATCACAGCATAATAATAGGGGTACGCTATAGACTGCCAAATTCACTGAGCAAAATAATCTGTTATACAATGACATTAGAAATGCATGTAGCAAAGGAGAAGCAATACTAATGGGGGATTTCAACTTCCCCCATATAAAATGGGGAAAACCCGGTGGGGAGCACGACAGTCACAATTGAAATGGTAGAAATGACAAATGACTGTTTCCTAATGCAATTTGTCAATGCATCGATGAGAGGGGCGGGGGGGCATGCCTCAATTTAGTCTTTTCAAATAACGAAGACAGAATAACTAAAACAGTGGATAGAGAACCATTGGCAAACTCAGATCACAATATGGTCTAATTTGATGTGCTAGTTAAAACCCCAAAAGTAACAACTAAAGCTAAGGTTTACAATTTTAAAAGGCAAACTATGAAAGAATGAAACAGACATAGTAGATGAAGTAGATTGGAGTAAAATAGAGAAAACATCCACAGAAAAAGGATGGCTAAAACAATTAAATCCCAAAAGTAGATAAATCAAAATCTAAAACAAAATTGCCAAAATAAAACATTGTGGGCCGGATTTGCAGTATAGTAACAACAGCTTTAGTAGCAAGTGATTTTCAAATGAAATTTGTTAATAAAATCAATCCATTAATGCATGTTAGTCTTAGGGCAAATTTCGGGGTATCTGGGCTGCTTTATTAATTAACGTCTATCATCATTAACCTCCTATTTAAACCCCAATCTCACACTCCTCAGTCTAGTGTTTTGCTTTCTCCTCCTCCTCCCCTCCTCCTTTCTTTGTCATGCATCAGTCTTCTCTGGGGGAGTAAGTGCGGATACACTCCCCCGACCTCAGGTCAGCCACGCTACCTCGTCCTTGCACTAGGGGGGTTCTAACCCGAATGAGTCGGGGAACCCCCGGCCACACTATCCTTGTGCAGCTCATGCGTCTATTCTACCTCACCACGTGAGGTGCTGTCCTTCTTTCGCTCGGGACGTGGCCCGTTTTACGCTCTCAGTGCCCAAGTCCCAGACTAACCCATCTCTCTCTGTTGCAGTTTCCCAGTGGGATGCCTTCCCGCTCCTGGCTTAGGAGGCCTGTGCCTCACCTCATGCGAGGGCAGCACCAGACCAGTCAGGGAACCCTTTACTATCTCTCCTTTCAGTCCTAAGCTGTTGGACTATTCCTATCGCCCCGAGAGGCGCCTCTGCCGAGCAGAGCCCTTTTATATGTTTTCAGATCCTCAGGAATGTGACCTTCGACCAAGCTCTGTCCTCGTGCAAAGGAGAGCTCATCAGTCTGGATCTCTTTTCTATCCTAATTTCAAGCCCGGGCCTCTCTAAGCCCGCACCTTATTCTGAGCTACGGGCTCGTCACTCTATCCTTGGCCGAGCATCCTTCACTCGATACTGTCTTACTAACAACTCGTTTCTGCTTCCTCTGCTCTATCCTTACAGACCAGCGGACACCCCATGAATTTGAAATTGAGTCAATGAGGTAGTTAATGAACACATTTCTCGTTAAAAAGCTTAATTGTCGAGGGTCACGTACATCACTTCCTGTCTCATTGACTAGATAAGGTGAACTCATTAATCAAAATGCATGTTAATGAGATCAAGAAAAATGAATGGAAGCAGAATTCACTGTTATGGCAGACAGCTCTCCCACCTGCAAGCAGCAGCCAAATGGAAATAAAAAATAATGAAAATATCTCTTTTGTGTATCATTTGTAAACATAATTTAAAATTGTGCATTTTGTCATCCAGAATGTACATTTATTTAGAACACTTCACATATAAAATGCTGAAGTACAATTATCTGGCGTGTGGGTAAAAATCGAACAACATAGATTTAAAAATAAAAATAAATAATAATAAATAATGAAATCCCACTAATCATTTACCCTCATTCTGGGGGATATTTTGCACAGCTTATTATATACAACTATTTTAATGTGCATTGTGCAATCTTTTTTTGGTTAAAAAGAAAAAAAAAAACCTTTTTCCCCTTTGACAAAATTGACAAAATGCCCTATCCAGGCGCAATCGAGATTTTAGATCGTCATCTGGTAAATCTAAGAAGTTAACTCTCTCTGTATCGTTGTCGGCACAGCTGGGGCCTGGCATTCTCAGACTCGCACTCAAGCTCTAAAATTACATTTGCTGCGACTGTTGCCACTCCCAGCAAATCCATACTGTAGTTTTTTTATATTTATTTATTTTTAACATCAAAGAACTTAAATACTGTTTCAAGGTGAGTTATATAATTGTTTGTTGATTAAAACCCTTCTTTTCCAAGTGCCAATTAACTACTGATAAATTATGACAATTAACACAGATGCCCTTTTAAATTCACATGCAAACAAAAGAAATCGTCGCAAGAGGCACTGCTCTTTAAGATATTAACCTTAGGGCTGCCGAGTGGCGCATCTGGTAAAGGCACTCCGAGTGGAGTGCAGGATGGGCCCTATAGCCTGTAAGTTACCTGTTTGAGTCCAGGCTATTCTATTGCCGACTGTAGACAGGAGCTGAGCCTAAAAAAATAATTGGATATGCCAAATTGGGAGAAAATAATAAAACAATTGGTGATTACTAAATAAAAATAAATAAAAAAGATAAACATTATTTCATAAATCAACATAGTTTTGGAAATCACATTAGCATGATTATTTAATAATGAAATAGGCATAACGGATGCTTGAAAATGCCAAAATCAATTCTACATACCAATTTGTTCATTAACACTGGAGTTATCATTGACAACCTTTTGAAAATCTTACCCTGTGTGTCTCACAACAAATTCATTAAAACCAGTGCCAGTTTTGCTTTGTAGTAATAGTAGGTATACAAGGATAGCTGCACTCATTCTGTAACTGCATGTAGTCTTTTCAACAGTAACATGGAAACCAAACCCCCTTAATGAACTAATAACCTCAGCCAATCAATACCTCTGTGCAGCTAAACGTTAGGAAATTGCCTGGGGGAAGGGGGGTCTTAATAAGTTTGGCTAGTCTAGATTTCAGACACATAGTTTAAAATATACCTTCAGCTACCAGATAGAAGCTCTTCCTTATGCTGCCATTAAAAGGCAAACTCTAGCGCAGGAAGGAACGCATCAGCTGGGAAGGCTGGGAGGATGTATACAAAGGGGGAAGGGTGTGCTAGCCCCCCTCTTTTGTTTGGTGAAACTCAGAATACAGGGACAGACCCACGAGATAAGGGACAGGGTAGTACCTAGGCTACCCCATCGAGTTATCCTAGGAAGAGACTACCCAGGATTAATTAGTCTTGTCAAAGAGGATGTAGACCAGCCCACAAGTGTAGGAGAAGAGACACGTGGTGTGAAACATTCTCTCCAGCTTCAGGGCAATTTGGGCGGGATCAAGCTCAAGATCTCATTCTACTTAATATAAGAGAAAAAGTAGTGTCAGTCAATGGTATACCGTGGAAAATGCTGTGGTTAATCCGCAAGAACATTTTATTGTAAAAAACGATTTACTGTACAGGGTAACAAAAATTAAGTCATAGAACAGCTGTTACTACCACCGCCATACCAAATGAAGGTTCTGAAATTGGCACATAGTCATTTGTTTGGAGCTCATCTGGGGGCAGGAAAGACCTTACACCGAATACTACAGAGATTTTATTGGATCGGTATTCATAAAATGGTAGAGAGATTTTGTAAGTCATGTCCAGAATGTCATTAATACCCTATGTGATGTTTGCCATCCAAGAAGTACCACAATCCTCAACAGGATTTTCACCCTTTGAGCTGCGGTTTGGATGGCAACCACGAGAGATCCTCAACATAGCTCGAGAAACCTGGGAAGAACAGACTACACTGGGTAAGAATGTAGTAGACCATGTGATTCAAATGCAGGAATGCATTGACAAAGTAAACCAATCGTGCAGGAACATTTAAGACAGGCTCAGGAAAGATAGACCCACCATGTAACAGGGTTCTTTTGTGGGTACGTGCATTCGCTGCTGAGTGACAGGCAGGAGATCAAGACAGAGGTTGAAGTTGACCGCCCGCAGGCAGCAGGGATTTATTTACACACACAGTGAGAACAGCTCACGTGACACTACCAACCATGGTAGCTCACTGAGTACATACGGCCAGCGTACAAAAAAACAAAATAAAACACAATACAAAAAACTATAAAATAAAAGGTGCTGTAAAAACGGCGTGCGCTACTCCCTAATGCATGGAGGTCCCGTTTGCTCACCTCGCTATACTTTATGGGGATCTACCATCCCCGAACTAATCTCTATGTATCAACACAAACCCCGACTCCGGCCATCGGCGGTTTTGGCAGCTTCTTTTGGCTCCGATCCCGGTTCACCATCACGGCGATCTGAGGATTTCAGCAACACATTTCGGTCTCTATGCTCGGGTAGCGTGGACGATCTTCAGCCTGTTGTCCGTGGCTTTGCAGCAGCCCCGAGGTGAACAAACAGGAGCTCTTTATACCTGATGCTGTGTTGGAACACACCTACCTGCTGATTATCTACAGCTGGCAATCACACACAGCAGACAGGTTCTCCCAGGAGCGTCAGGTACTGCATTAAATTAACCACAACAATTACACACATTTACACAATACCACTCACATCTATACACAAAAAAACCCTCTTCATGTGCAGGCCTCCTGCCCTGCTACACAACATTATAACAAAATCACTAAAATTAGACAATTTAAGCCAGGAGACCGAGTGTTAGTCTTGGTGTCAACTCCTGAAAGTAAGCTTTTCACTCATTGGCAAGGACCCTATGAGTAGGGGTCTACTTAAATCGCGGTAAATTTACGTATTTTTCACGGGTATGTTGAGGAATAAAATTAGGATTTCGCTGACATTTTGCGGACCTGTTTAAACATGAAATAAACCTAAGTAGACAGTATTTCAGAACACTATAAAGCCTAAAAATAGTGGTACTTGCTTCCTTACTAAAACAGAGTGCTGTCATTTGTTAAAGGCAAGCATGCAGCATCCCCCAGCAGTTGACTTGCCCATACATTGAGACTGCACGTTCTGCATCCACTGAATCGGTTGGAAGTTAAGGCAAAGCTTTGCCAAGTTATACAGATGTGGAAATCGATTAGAAACAGCCCAAAAAACTTGGTTACACAAGGGCATCTGGCATACTTTAATAAAGGCAATGTATCCAGCACGTTCATTGTCATATTATTTGTCCCATCCAATAATTTATTTTATTAAGACCGAGTCAAAACATAGAGAACGTGGCTATTCGGGTCTAAAATTCCAACTGCAAAAAAGTAAGCAGCAGGTTGAAGCGAGCTGGCTGTGCTGGATCGTTTTAGTACTGATTTAACTTGCAGACAGGAATACTTTTTGTCTGAGCTGACTTTCCAGTTTGTTTTCTGAAAGCTGTTTATTTTTCGTTCTGTTCAGCAGCCTCTGTAGTAGCCTTTTGTTTAATGTGTGATTCTGAAGCTAAATAGCGATCAATCGTATTTTCTCCAAAGACACATTAAGATATGCAAAACAATTACCTCAGTCTGCATGTACAGTTTCTTTGGGAAATATCTTGAAACGATCATCAGCCGAAATATACTTTTGCTTTTTTTGTCGTCCATTTCTACTGTTTTACCTCCAATGCTGAAAACTAGATTTTAGCAACCTAAATCAAAACAATGCAGCACCAACTTTGTCCCACCCCCTACTGCACAGTACAGATCACATAAAAGCAGTAAAGACGCACTGATAGGCTGATTAAAACTTTATCATTTGAATAGTAAACAAGAAGGTTAACCGCTTTGGAGAATTTTTTTGTGTAAATGTTATTTTTGTACGTTTTTTGTTTGTTTGTTTTTTGCTTAAGTGCAATGCACACAGGACGGTGAATGAATAAAAAATCGCTAATCTACAGAAGGAAGACACGTAGTTTGCGTCACTTGCGTTGTGCAGTAGTTCATTTAAACAAGTTTTTTTTTCCCCTCTCCGTACTTGTTTGTATGCATTGGCCCCTAAGAGGTGAATTTTGCAGTGACACCTCAATTTCACGATTTCCGCGAAATTGCGATTTAGGAAGACCTCTACCAATGAGGTCATCGAACCCGTGGGGCCAGTAAACCAGGTAGATATAAGCTGGAACAACTTTACCATGTAAATTTACTGAAGCCATGGGTGGACCAAGAAGCATTAGTGGGGGAGGCAAGATCGTTAGCCCGTTGTCTGATTTTAGACGATCCTTTAGAACCAACCCCAGAAGTTAATGATGGGCCGAACCTCACGATAGAGCAAAGACAAGGAGTAGTGAGCATGGTAAGGAGTAACAGATGTTTTTTCCGCTCTACCAGGTCGCACCAATTCCAGGGGTAAGGATTAGTTAGACCCTATTGAATTCCTGAAGCCAAAAGAGATGACGTAAAAAAGGAAATTGACTTAATGAAAGAGTTGGACGTAATAGAAGAGTCTAATAGTCACTGGAGTAGCCCAATTGTGATGGTTGCAAAGCCTAATGGCAGTAATGGCATTTCTGCAATGACTTTAGACAGTTAAACAACGTGTCAAAATTTGATGCTTATCCGATGCCCAGAGTAGATGAGCTTATTGAAAGACTAGGGAAAGCACAATATCTGACAACACTAGATCTAACCATCTACTGGCAAATTCCTCTAATGCCTAATGCTAGAGAAAAGACAGCATTTGCAATGGATTATATCAGTACAAGGTCATGCCCTTCGGACTCCGTGGTGCACCTGCATCGTTTCAATGGTTAATGGACAAAGTTTTACGAGAACATTCAGAATATGCATCAGTATGCATAGATGACATCGTAGTTGGTAGATCATATAAGTAAGGTAGAGGCTGTGCTGAGAAGTCTAAGGGAGGCAGTGTTAACAGCAAACCCAGAGAAGTGTTTTATCGGTCTAAAAGAGGCTAAGTACTTAGGATACATTGTAGAGGGAGGGGTTGTTAGACCACAAGTGTCCAAAATTGATGCTTTAAAGAACTGGCCAACACCACACACAAAAAAAACAGTTTGTGCCAGAATTTTCAGTGATAGCAGCGCCCCTTACCGATTTGACAAAAAAATCGGAACTGAATAAAGTGTGGTGGACACAAGCAGTGGAAACAGCTTTCAGACACATCATTGAAGTTCTATGTAAGGAACCCATACTGATAGTACCTGATGCTTCAGAAAAAGGCTTGGGGGCAGTGCTATCACAGATGAAAGGTGGGGTAGAACACCCCATAATGTACTTGAGTCGAAAGTTGGTACCAAGGGAAACATGATATGCCACAGTGGAAAAAAAAGTGTTTGGCCATAAAGTGGGCAATAGAATCACTGATTTACTACTTACTAGGAAGGAAGATTATCCCGATAACAAATCATTCATCGCTGAAGTGGATGAAAAAGAATAAAGAGTGTAACGCAAGAGTGATTCGATGGTTAACGATGGTTAACATTACAGCCCTACAAATTCAAAATTGAACATCGAAGTGGTAAAGACAATGCAAACGCTGATGGCCTGTATCGAGTACATTATGGGATAAAAGATAACTCAAACCAATAGGTTAGAGCTGGGGGAGAGGATATGTGGCAAATGAAGGGTTAAAAAGGGTGAATCATTTGCCACAATAAATACATAAAATAATATGCTTTCTTTATACCGAGTAAAAGTTTTCAGTTTAAGTTAAAGTTTGT
Source organism: Acipenser oxyrinchus oxyrinchus (assembly GCA_030684275.1). Classification (NCBI taxonomy): domain Eukaryota; kingdom Metazoa; phylum Chordata; class Actinopteri; order Acipenseriformes; family Acipenseridae; genus Acipenser; species Acipenser oxyrinchus. The sequence goes on along the minus strand of CM060249.1, from coordinate 31,543,288 downwards.
TCTGCCTTACATATGTGCGTATTGTAACTAAAAGACAACAATTCCCAGAAACCCTAGCGCAGGAAGGAACTCGGTCAGCTGGGAAGGCTGGGAGGAGATATAAAAAGGGGGAAGGGTGTGCTAGTTCTCCTCTTCTTTTGTTTGGTGAAACTCGGAGTGTGCAAGCACCAGGGGTGTTGTGTACAGAAAGAAAAAGAGAGAGAGAGAGATTTTAATGATTTAGACTATGCAGTATCTTTTTCTATTCTGCTATATTTATAAAACATCAAATTAGTCTCTGCAGTATATAATATCAACAAATGGTGGTCAATATATATATATATATATATATATATATATATATATATATATATATATATATATATATATATATCTTTAAAATTGCATCCAAGTTGTTTTTTGTAAAACAACACCTTCAATACACACACTTACTACAGAATCAAAACTGACAGGTGAGATAATGAGTTATCTTTTTAAATATTAGACAAATACCAGAAACTATACTTCTGAGCAATGCATTTTACTAGGGTAAATAAATAAATAAATAAATACCTATACCTGCTGTTCATAAAACAAAATATATAGCACCATTGTATCTGAGAACAAATACCTAATATTACTATAACTAAGCAAATAAAGAATTAAATAGTCCTATAAATAAATGTCTGAAGTGCTCCATTAAAATAGTTTTTTTTTATATACTTGCTTTCTCTACTGAATGGTTCATAACCCTTTTTCTGAATTCACTTTTAAAGGTCTTTTGTCGAGTTGGTGCTGTGCTCTTTGTCACGTTTAAAAATGTATGTAAGACTTAACAGAATAAAATGAAATTGTATTGGTTATGCTTTCAGTCAGTTAATTTTACCATTCATATCGTCATATGTGACATTATATCAGTGTCTCATGACTGATCTCTCTTCTAGTTTTATAAAATATTTCTTTTTAGTTTTAAAAGCCTTGAAAAAAAGGATGTCTAATACTGTTAGTGGGGGCTGTGTCTCTATATGCATGCCTAGAAAATGTGGGTGACATAAATCTGTATGCAAAATCTCTGAAGACAATCATTTTAAATCTTAAATGGTGTTTAAGGTTTAATTCGCTCACTCTCTCTGACTTTCCCAGTTAGAAGGTGTTGTGTCAAAGTCTATTACCTCTGCTGGACGCCTCTCTCCCTTAAGTTAAAAAAATAGAACCATCAGTAGAGGTTTGCCAGATCGATAAAGCTTTTAGATTTGGAGATGTTTTCAGGGAGCCCATTTCCTGCGGCTAAGAGTTGTTAATGGAGCTTAAGGAATTATCTTATGACTCTTGGTTTGAAAGCAGTTTATTTACCCGCTCCTGCTCCCTTGTCGAGGCTGAATATGCTGCTGTCAAACTCGCTTAATGAAAAGTAACGCGTCGCTGATTACAGTTTTATTTGGGCTCTATGTAAAAAGCGCTGTTAATTTAGCATCCCCTCCTCTGTGTGTTTGAATTTGCCATGGCTGAATGATTTAGTCTTCCAGCTTCTCTCTCTCTCTCTCTCTCTCTCTCTCTCTCTCTCTCTCTCTCTCTCTCACCCCCACCACACAGACACCAGCTCTTTCAGTAAGCTATACTGTACTCCCCTATATTGTACTCCCCTATACAGCACTCGCCGCTTTTGTATAAAGTGGATTTATTTATGTATTTATGTATGTGTTTAATTATTTAAACAAAGCCAGGCCCCATGCAATTTAGCCTTCAGTGGACAGTTGTCTACATAAAACGACACAGTTATGGCATGATTTTGCACAACTGTCAGTCTTTGCCCGAGAGAAGCTCTGAACTGAATGGCTAGGGTGACTCTGTGGTCATGATTAAGGTTCACAGATGGAGTTATGTGGCTATATTTCCCACCTGCATTGTGCCTGACTGAATGAAGTGTGAACCTAACATTTTATAAACCTTTAAAAGGAATAAACACCAAAATTACTAACACAGACTAACCATCTTTCCTCAAATAAAATATCTGTCCCCAAATTGCAGAGGTTAATGCTGAGTGTTCCTTTTCAAGCAACTTTTTTTTAAATAGATAATTTCAGTTTTGTTATTGTTAGGGTTTTTTTTTTGCAAACGATGACCGTTAGTTTTTTTGTTAACTATTCTTAGCCCAATTAATTTAGGTGTAGTTTTAAACCCATGTTAATGCCTTTACAAAAAAGTATTTTAAATGGGACGGTACCATTGTACATAATCTCGTGGGACTAGCAGGGTACATATTACCATGGGACTACTACTATGGGGGTTAAAGCTACAGACATTTTAAGCGTGAAAAAGAGCACATTTGATTTATTAGGAGCATGAAAGGGCCCTCGTAAGAACTACACACACACACATAATTTGATAAAGTTATTATATGCATAGCAGTCTTGGATTCAACTACAGTAATAAGTATCAGTAAGAAAATGCGGGAATAGTAAAGAACACACTAATTTATTGGAGTTGCATTTGTCTCTTTCCTCAGCTACTGAATACATATAACTAATCAATTTACAATTTCCAAAAATTAGTAAACAAACATTAATTTAAAAAGTCATGTTTCTTTTAGATTTTTTAATTGATTATTTTTAAGTCAAATACAACAAATATAATGAAAATACAGAGTAACACTGGATATCAAAAGCGTTAAGCAAATTCGTAGGTGAAAGTAGAGGAAAGCAGTTGCCAGGAACAGAAACTCAATTAATTGAACACAACAATTTTGAGGAAGGAATATGCAGCTGAAGTGATAAAACAACTGGACACGTTGTTAAATCTGTTTTTTTTTTATTTTACCATGTTCTATAGCATTTCCCCATAGTGTGTTTGAACTCACATTGTGAAAACATACAACTTTGCATGCAAACAGTAGCCTATAATGGGAGGCTGTGGCCAAAAATACAGAATTTCTAAATGACTTTACAAAAAAAAACAACTATTATTATTTTCATGTTATCAAAGGTTAAATACTTTTTTTATTTTTAAACATGGTACTTTAAAAAAAAAAGAATGGCACGCAATATTGCCTTTCAAATTGGCACATTTGTAAGAACACTTTAAGTTTTTATTTTTTTTTAAATAATGTCAGAGATGGGATGCTGTAACACACATCTGAATTACTAACCTGCTAAATTTAAGAACAAAGCTGTCCAAAATAATTACCGTTAAGTACGGTAATAAATAAAATGTGTACCAGTATGATTGATAATATTTTATTTTAAAACCTATTCAATTACAGTAATTGCAGTAACTTCATATTTGGATGCAAAAGTTACACTACAGTTCAAACTGGGATGTGTGATTTTTCTCTAAAGCCCCTTTCATACTGGCATGCTCTAATCGGGTCAGTACCTACATGGGTCAGGATCCGGTGTCATGTGGTTCGGTGATGCGATTTCACACAGCTTTTGATAAAGCAGGGTTTACCTGGGTGACAGACGCAAGTATACAATCCTCGTATCAATGTCCTGGAAGCAGCTTGTTACGGACGCTTCCATCCAAGCTTCTCTGGATTGAACCGTCGGCCCAAATGTTGATTAGAGCAAATGTTTCTTCATCCCTGCTGCAATCTGGCTCATGGTGAGTCTAAAGCAGCAAAAATATGGCTAAACAGAAGAAACAAAAAGTGAAAGTGAAACCGTCACACAGGCGTAGCTGTTTGTTATTTCGTCGGCTTACGAACAGCCGTCATGCATTTTGTCTCGCTCAACCCAGGTCAAAGCGTGTTGACCCACATCCTGAGGTGGGCCACTGCGACCCGGGTCAACCTGGGTACGACCGGGTACGTGGTTTCACACTACCCGGGATTGTGACCTGGGTAGCCAGAATCCACAAAGTGGCTTAGAATGTGGAGATTAACCAAATGATAATAGTTAAGTCTTAATTCTTAATAGTTACAGCTACCTTTCCCAGTTTCGGATCAAAAATACAACAGGTCTTTTTTCAAGCCCACATGTGTTAACACATGGTCCAGGAGTTGCTCTGCACAAAATTCAAATGGGGCTGCATGAAGTGCCATTTCTCATCTTGAACTTTTTGAAGGTGTCAATGTTTTGGTTTCACATAAATAAGCTCTGCACCTTCCTATGTGCAGAAGAAGAAGAAGAAGAAGAAGAAGAAGAAGAAGAAGAAGAAGAAGAAGAAGAAGAAGAAGAAGAAGAGGGCTAAAAGGTTGCAGCCCTTCTTTGAATTTGTAATTGCCAAAATATTAATTACAGAGCTGTTACTGCAAATATTCTCATGTTCCTTGAAGTTGTTGTATTTTTAAATGTCTGTCTGCTTGGACTATGTAATTTGATAGGTTTAAAAAACAAACAAAAAAAAAAAACACAGTTGAATGAGTTTATTTCAGATTGCCTGAGTTTATGTCTGTTTGTATTCATTATATTTACTGATACAAAATGCTTTTATATTTATGTTTCACTCTCATTTGATTGAACACTATTTTGTATTTAGTTTTGATTAAAACTAATAATATACAGTATGTAATGTGACTGTGGATATTTATAATTTTTAACTCCTATATCTCTAGTGATATGAAAAAAAATATGTTGGTGTCTGATGTTTACCAATATTAAACAGTTTGCCCTTTTAAAGCAGTTTATTTTACTAGAAATTAAAAATCGTAGGGTATGATATTATATTTGATACATGTATAACATGAAAGGCCACCATTATCTTCAGTTGCTAACTATATATTTCCATTAAAAAAAAGTTCTCCAGAATACTGTACCATAGTTAAAGTGGTCCATCTAACTGAACAAAATGTTAGTAGAGAACTGAATGGTAAACATGGCACTACTTTTCTATGGCCAAGCTAAAAATTTGATGCTGTTAGGTAATCCAACACTGTATTACAATTCATAAAGTAAAATACAAAACCAACCTCTTTAAAACCGTATTAGTACCACACTAGTCTTAATCTCTATAGTCCAATTATAAGACCAAGTGCAAATAGTGTGTACTACACAATTTAAAACTAGAGTCTAAATCTGTACTTCCGTATTAGTATAGTGTCATATGGAGGTACTGTGATGCACCATTGTACTATTTGTGTACAATAGAAGTACCATGGTATCTATCATATAATATAATATATATATATATATATATATATATATATATATATATATATATATATATATACTGTCGTGTACCATCAATGTACCACGCAGTAACATAGTACCACCATGATAATCCCATTGTACTTTTTTGTAAGGGTGTGTTAGAAATACATAAACTTACATCTAGCTATATGTATTTACACAATTGATATCTTATTTCTGCCTTTCCTAAGTAGTGTATTTCTCTTTAGTTCAGTAAACATACTATTTTTAAGATTGTTTTTATGTAGGCCCCTATTGCGATTCAGAACAAATTTTCTGAAAACCTTCACAGTAAAAAAGCATTCCCAACACTGTATCACTCAACTCGGTCATTGTGCTTGCCCTACGATTTTGCTTCCAAATCAGTAGATTTGCATGCAGAAATAGAAATGCAATAAAACAAAGCATGGCCAGAACAATAACTAAGGTCTATTCTGTATAGACAGAAAAAAGGTCACAAAAGCAGCAAACAACCACCCAGCCATCTTAATACAGTTTTGTTTTTGCCCTTATTATATTATAATCCAATGTTTTTTCTATTTCTTGCCATTTTGGTTATTTGCTTGAAACTGATTTGCTTTATCTAAAAGGTTTCACTTAAAAGATTTCAATCGCACAGTGTCCACATTAAAATTCATCATTGCCGGGCCTCTAGCTGTAACACCTCTCCAGGGAGAATAGACTTTTAGCTATTACTGTCAAGTACCTTTGACTTTATTTTTGCTCTTTTTATCTATTACAACTAATTCGAGTTCCTTTGCCCTTTTCAGTTTTAAGACGTGGCCCCCGGTAAAGCCTTTCCCTGATGCGGATATCACTGGGTGCAGAGCCTTTGGAAATTGAAGGGTTAGTGTCAAAATGAAAATTTCACTTCAAATTATGTTGGCTGTTGCACATTTTACGACCAGGGCGCTTGTCTTAGCAGTTTGACAGCTGGCTCAGCATGGAGGTTCAGAGATTTCGATAATATCATCTAGAAGAAAGAAAGTCAATACAATGACAAGTAATATGAGGGCATACATCCCAATTACAGCTGATTGGCGATAGGATGAAATACAGGCTACTATACTCTTAATTTAGTATAGCTTTACTATTTCAAACATTTTAAACACTGGCATTCGTACATGATATATATATATATATATATATATATATATATATATATATATATATATATATATATATATATATATATATAATCATGAATATTTTAATTAAGACTACATGTGATTTTAATTCAAGTTTTGAATACCACAAATATATATTTTACGTCTTCTATAATATGCACCTAGTTTCTTTAAACAGATACAATTATGCTTTAAGCCTTAAACTTATTCTATCTCGTATACTATGTTTTATAATTTATGAAGAAAGAATTGTCTTTATTTTAAACAAGTAGCCATTATTTATAGTGTGCTCTCTGTCTCTCAATTTCATGAAGAGATACTAAAAGTAGATTCAAAAACTATTCTGCAGGTCTTCCATTTTACATTTTAAGCAATTGAACATTTTATTATCATCTAAAATCTCACTTCACAAATATTGCCAGTTCTGTTAATAAATTACCTAACTGGATGACGTATCTGAAAGATGAATTTATAAAAAAAATGTAAATGTTTTCAAATGAAAGCTACCACACCTGAATCAAATGTCATGATAGCTCTATGCATATATTATTTGCATTGGCCTTAATGGCAAGGATATGGAAATTATCACAAGACAGAAAACTCAAAATCTCTTTACACAGATGTGCAGGGACAAAGGATGATGCCCATTCTACAATACATAAATACAAGTATAGTATGATAGTTGTGTAATTCAGTCGCATTCAATTCAACCAGCATCCTTTTAATAATGCAATCAGACAACACTCAGCATTTACCTCTGAAACATAATTTATTTGTGAACATACTTTTATAACACATCCTTCCAGTTTTAAGCAAAAATTGTGCAGTTCTGTGAAATATTTAGCAGTGATGCTCGTGAATCATTGGCTAAAAATGGCAGAGCCCATAAGAAGAGTTAAGTATTTTAAACATTTGCATGCCTTAAAGAAAAAAAAATCATAATTTTTGCTTTTCACTTTTTGTAAATGTTTTAAAATGTAAACTTTCAATTAAACCTCTACATTGGTTGCACATGCTTTAAAAAAAAAAAAAAAACACACTGATCTCTTTTTATTTATTTATTTTTTTTTGGGAGGGGAGGGGGGTCGTGAATGAAATGCGGTCAATATAACAACGCATACATATCTCTTGACTAATCAAATATAAATGTGATCCAACATCCTGAAGGAAAAGTGTGATATTCAAATTAAACTTTTTTGTGTGTTTTCATTTTCTCAAGAGTACATCCCAGAGTAACCTTTGCAGGAGTCAACAGGAACTTTTGGTTTGTTATGAGCAAAACATTTTGCTTCCCGACTTAGTAAATACCAAATTGTCTGTATTTGATTCTTGGTGTTGTAAACTAGGAATGTGTCCTTTGATCACATTGGTAGCATTTGCAATGGAATCTTCCAGTGTCCCTGTCTCCAATGTAGTGCCTTTGGAAGTGGACCATGAAACTGTGGGATTGGTCAATGCTTGGTTCAAAGTGCTGTGCCTGAACAATGGATCATGGAAAACACCATCCACCCAGTTTCTGAGAGTGGTCACTGGTGAATCCTGTTGTCTGTCAATTGCATTAACAGGGGAGGAAACAGCTGGAGATGAAGGGATCACCTGTTGACACTTCAGCATGCAGGAAGGGTACTCAGTTTGATTCAAAGAAGTTGCGGTTTGTGCCAGCGACCAGATTCGTGGCTTGCTTTCCAGCATTTGCTGTCTCTGTTGAAAACACGTTTTTGTCTGCCTCCCAGTTATCAGATCACAGTCACAATCTTCAGACACCGACACCGTCTTAAGACAGTTTTTGCCAATTTCCTGATCCCCTTCGAGTGATGACGGAATTAAGATCTTTGAGGAGGCTTCTTTGAAGTGATCACTCTGACATTCAGTGGTTCTAATATGGGTACTGCCCATGTGAAACTGCTGTTTCAGCTCGCACTCAGAACTCTCTGACTCAATCGCTTCAAAGTCGTCTAGGTCACTCAGCTGCAACTCCTTGTCATCTCTGCTTCTGCTATCTGTATATAAAAATATTATTAATAGCATTCAGATAACCTATTTTAAAAGTCTATTTAAGTTATTGTAAATACTAATAACCTAATCGCAATAGAAACAATAGTCCTCTACAGCATGATTGAAACTTGAATTGGAATGTATGTACCACTGCATTAGATTACATTTTGTAATTTAGTGACAGTTACAGTTATTAAGAACATGATGAAAAATAGATGAAAAAGTAATATACAATACTACTTACAACATAACCAAAAAAGGGTGTGTGTTTAAAAATGTTAACCATCTACCATCATTGTTCTTTTCGCTCTTGATGTGCTCCTCTTGAGATTCCTCTCCTTCTTCATCATCGTATCTCTTCTCATCAGAACACTTGTTTCGTGGGGGCCAGGTCATTTTATTCTCCTTCTTAAGTCTCCTCCTGGCATTGGCGAACCAGGTGGAGACCTGGGTCAGAGTCATCTTGGTGATGATGGCCAGCATGATCTTTTCTCCTTTGGTGGGGTACGGGTTTTTCCTGTGCTCCTGGAGCCAAGCTTTGAGGGTACTAGTTGTTTCACGAGTGGCATTTTTTCTTCTTGTCCCCACATCCATTGTGCCATATCTAAATAATGTTAAGATAATCCAAAAAAGATTAAAAGACAAATATATGTTCTTTTCTGTCTCCTGTGCAATACCTAAAATAAAATTATAACATTATAAGAAACGATAATTTGATTAATGAAATGAACATTTTCTTAACTGTTGATACCTAAAACAGAATATTAATTTAAAAAAAACTGGACTTGGGTATATAATAAAAAAGATAAAGTATTTAAATCACCTTAAGCAACACAGTTTTATCAGAATCCCTCGTGTTCATTTATTGCCATTTTTCCCTCTGTTACATGTTCATGCAGGGAGAATTGGCTTAAAAGCATTGCAGCTGTGTAATATCTTCAGATGTACTGATCCTTAAAGATGAGATAGCCTGTATTAAAATTGCTTGATTGTGTGCAAAAAGACCCTCAGGTAAAAATAAATAAATAAATAAATAAAACGATCTTAGGTGAACAGCTATAAAATTGAAGTCATAGGTTTGGTCTGGAATTTGATAATTAAAGCCTTTGTTTGGAATAGCTTTAGGCTAAGTTGCTTAATATAAGTGGTAACTTTAACCATATCTCTTTATTAATCATAATTTTAAGACAATTTAATTAAATTATAAGCTTTGTTTTGCAGAAGGCACACAACCGTCTATGAATAATTGAAAGCATCAGAAAATAGATCAGGAGAATGACTGGTCTTACAAAGGGAAGCGTGTTGCTATATGATGAATGACCCAAGATTAAAGTGGTGGATATAGAGTTGGCTAATAAGTAGGCTACGATTATTATTATTATTATTATTATTATTATTATTATTATTATTATTATTATTATTATTACTTAACGTATCCTAGTTTTGAGGATTATGTATATATATATATATATATATATATATATATATATATATATATATATATATATATATATATATATATATATATATATATACACACACATACATACATACACACTGGCTTGGAAGCACAGCACACCACTTATCTAATAAGAGGTGCAACTTAATGATATATTTACTGTTTTTCTTTCAAAATAAATACATGCTATTAAGTTGCCTTGTTGCACTGTAAACCAAAATGTTTAAGAATCAAATATTAAAGTTTTTGCAAGACAGACTTTGAACATTTATATATTTACTGTTTTCCTCTCAAAATAAAAAAACATGCTATTACTCTGCCTCGCAAAACGACGTTTAAGTTGCACTGTAAACCAACATGTTCAAGAATCCAATATAAATCTTTTTGCAACAGACTTTGAGCACTTTTTAGTATTTACATACTGTATACTGTGATGTTTGTTTTGTGTTCATAATTTTAAAAAACAATAAAAACAAAAACAAACACAAGATTTGCTCAAAAATATGTAGTTCTTAAACAATTGGTTTTTATAGTGTATTTAATGATCACATAGTCGCTAGGGTCCTGGTTTAGTTTAGACAGGACTCAGAATTATGTTTTATGATACGTTGTTAAATCATTAGAAATAACCTGTTTCATTACCTGTCATACTGATATGGCCCCAAAGTAGCATCATACGGATAATAGGCTGCAGCCTGAGTGATCCCCGCATGCGTAGATCCACTCCCATCCTTTGAGTCGAATGTACTCTAAAACAAAACAAACAAACAAACAAACAAAAAAACATTGATCATGTTATTTTATTAACCATTACAGCTGGATTATTACACAGTCTTTTGCGACAAAGTCAACTACATGTTGGAAAAACAATTCCTGAAAAGGTTTATTTAGTTTGAAAACCAGTGGCACCAAATACAGTGCAATGTCTGTACGCTGTGTTATATTATTGTTAGACAAAACAGTGATAATAATGGGATCAGCATGTCAGTAGATGAAAGTAGAAACAAACCAAAATCTGTAAAAAGGTGTTTGCTTTTTATAAGTTAATCAGCAAGTTTGGTCTTTTGGAAGATAAAATAAAACCTGGGCTAAATCATTATATATATATATATATATATATATATATATATATATATATATATATATATATATATATATATATATATATATATATATATCCTAACACAAAACTTAAATCACGCATGACAAGTGTAATGTACCATTTTAAATAAATTGAGCTCCTCAGATGTCACCTGCAATCTAATCCGTAATTAATAGGTCGACTTGCGCACAATACAGAGGTACAATTGCCAATTAGTCAAACTCCATGAAACTACAATTCTGGTTGAAAAGATAAATCACAACCATCAAACTGCAATGCATTTGATTGAAACAAGCACTTTGTGAGGACAAGAGGTGTGATTATTTAAGCCCTAATTGGTGCTGATATAATAATCAATGGTGAGGAAATCAGAAATTTGCTTACCAATGAGTAGAAAGCGGACGCATCCGTGCCATAAGTAACATAGTTCCCATAGCCCTGGCTGCTCGTGTAGGGGTTCCCATAGACTCCAAGAGCCGCCGCAGAGTTAAGCTCGTGTCTGGCTGTGGCCAGAAGCCTGCTCTCATACACAGGACAATAAACTGGCGTTTGATGAGAGGCTGCCGCCCCAGATTCAGCCACAGTTCTGCCGCTAGATTCGCAGCAAGTTGTCAAAGAATTTGTGGTCATCAGGAACTGTATTGTACACAAAATAAATAAAAAACCAAGGGATCTTAGGTTATTAGTTTAAACGTTTTTAGACCGCATTGCATATCCCTGTAAAATATAAAAACAAAACTGAATGTAGCATCGTAAAAACATGAAGACCAGTCTGCCCTTTATTTTGCAAGTACTGAAAGTGTAGAACATGTACTACCTCCGTAGACTTCTGGATTTGTGCCAATACATAAATAAATAAATAAAACCCTGAATAGAATACCTCAGAGCATTATTCCATGAAGTTACACGCATGTAAGACGATTTATTTTTAGATTTTTTGCAAAGTCAACAATAAACTCAACGCATCCACAGTTACCTTGAAACTCCACAACAACGCCAACATTTGCAGCTTAATAATATATTTACTGAATCTACAAAGTATTGTATAGTTGTTCTACTTTTAGATGCTGTATTTTTTTTCTAAAAGCTGTCCTCTAGGATCGTTATTGCTTTGAGTACTACCATAGACTTTGTTAATCAATAGCGCAATAAATTAAATTGAACCCCCTTTGAAGATCCATAAAGAAAGCCTTACCTGGGGTGCAGATGAGTACGGATATCCAAATTGTGGGTATGACATGGTAGAGAGGTCCCAGTATTCAGAAATAAAGGGAGACGCCTGGTCTCCACGCTATTGCAGCCTTGCTGTGTTTCACTGTACCAATTGATTGGTAAGCACAGGCTCCGAGATGCTTATAGGGCAAAGCCGAATACCATATTTAATTCCTTAAAATGCTTCTGCAATGATTTAAAAAAAAAACAAAAAAAAAACATGAAGTAGCTTTGGTAGGTCCTAAACTGTTTTATGACATGCAATCTCATTAAAATCAATGAACACACGTTTCACCCGGATTAATCACTTTGGTGTCAGAATTACATATTTTGCTTTTAAAAAAAAAAGTACTATAAAACACGTCAGCCCAGATGCACGTTGTTTTAAACACCAGTGACTCTGACGTCAGATGAATCCCACTCAAAATGACCAGACAGTAACTTTAATATGCATTTCCATGGGATCAAAATAGAACAACTTGAGGGAGATAGAAAATCGATAATTTTCAGGTTTCCTAAATCTTATAATTACATTATCCAAATTAATTTCTCAAGATATCCTACATATTAACCATTGAGATGCACAAAAATGCCCAGAATAATTAAGCCAAGCAATGATTTTTCCCCCCCGAGTCACTGAGGGATGAAGAAGACTTTTAATTAGAAATTAATTAATGAGCAGCTGCCTCACTCCACCCTTTTGTAATGATTAGTCTCAAGTACAAATGAGGCAAACGAAGAAACACACACTACTAAATCTTCTGGCAACATTTGATGAAGTGATAGTCGACGAGGTTAACCTAAAACCAGAAGACATTACCACAGTAGTTATTTTAGGAACTGTTTTCTTGCAGTTAAGGTTGGGGGCAAGAAATGTTTTAAATATATACATTTCAAAAGCCTAAGCATTGTAAGACATGGCATTTTAACATAAACACGTATACAATACATTGTGTAACCATACTTTATTGCTGGAATCATCATTAATTGTTTTGATGGTTGAGTATAGGATCAACCTGCATATCTGTACATGTTTGACATAAAGTAAATATTTATCAAGTTACATGTAAGATGTACATTTTACCCATGTACAAATTAATAATAATTTAAAAAATCATGAAGATTTTATTTGTTCTCATCTATATATCTATTTATATGCATGCATATTTATACATTGTCACCCATTGTGTAAACACCAAATTCTGTCTACTAAAACGCTTTATTTCAATAATACTACATAACATAATAAACTGTATTTGGTGGATATATATTGTATAATTAACGTAAACAAACGATACCATGTATTTGGGAATGTGATCTATCCTTTTTGTCGTCAGTCTATGTGTTTGTATAGATATTTGTAAATAGGCAAGTTTTAGTAGCAAAATTAGCATATTTGAAAGACTAATTAAGTTAGTGCTAGTTAGCAAACTTTTTTTTTTCAGTAAGTTAATATAGGCCTACATATTCAATATACAACCAAACGTCCATTTCAGTGTTCGCAATGTTCTCTTTATTTGAGATACAGTATAAGCATAATCTCGTCTGGTGTGCTGATATTGTGAATTTCAAGATAATATTACTGCACGGTTGCATTCATTTGTTCCACATATTTCAAGTTGTGTTGTTGCCTGTGGGTGCTAAGCATAATACCTGTAAATGTTTAAATAACTTTAATTCAAGGCTTGCTTGAAACTGTATTTTTCTTATAAGGTGGTGTAGCCTAGCTCCAGAGTAAGCTTGTTCATGGATTCCCGAGTTCAGACATGTGAATAGCCCAAGGGTCACACTCAAATTAATGATGATGTTCTCTTCTTCTCCCCAGCTGGAAGACTGCCTGCACGAAACGAATCTGCCCACACTGACAGCTCGATTGAGGGTGATTGATGACTATCTAGAGACCACAGCCAACATAATATAATATCTGCTGCATAATTGCTTTCATTTACAGATGAAAGTGCTTGTCATTAAATTAAGTTGGGCTACCTAAAACAAGTTGTTGGCATTTAGAAGGGGTATATATATATATATATATATATATATATATATATATATATATATATATATATATATATATATATTTCAAATACATGGGTCACCAGTTTAGGGGTTAAGTTATCCTACATACACACGGAATCCAGACTTACAATTTGGCAAGCGGGCTGTCTCTTGTGTTTTCCGATGTAACAGTAGATAAGTGCCAGATAGTGACACACAAAACACATGGGACCACTGCACTTAAATAGGCTAGTGTGGACTTAGTATTTGAAAAAGCCTCATAGGAACATATTACACATTCTATTATGTCGTTTATTAAGCAGATTGGAAGTGGTCCTTTGTGTAAAGGGATATTGCTAAATTATTTTCTATCGACGATAACATTTATTCTTTTAAATATTTATATATAATTAAACAGCTGTGACACAACTGTATCTATCTATCCATCTAGCTATTCTTATGGAAGTCGTATTTCTGTCTGACTGTTTAAAAAATGACGAATGTGGACAGGCCTCAAACTGGTATCAATGAATAAAAAGAAATATGGTCAGAATATGAAACTGCGTTATTAACGTTTTCAGTTGAATAAATAGTTTAATAAACGATGTCTTGATAAAGGATTGCTAGAAACAATGGACACAATTTGAACAGCACAAGCAAAATAATTGCTAGAGGTTTGATAGACAGGTCGAGTAACCAATCTTGTCCACTTAGCCTTTCTGTATACATTTCCATTATCCCCTACTTGTGTTTTGGGGTTCCTATTAACTATTTAGATACACCAGTATATGCTTTTAAAAACAATCTCTTCCGTGAAGTTAATTTAGTGTTGGATTTGTAAAAGATTAAAAGCTAACTTGTCACTTCCGCTTAAAAGCAAGAATGTCCATTTAGAGTTCTTATAGGGGGATGAGTGGCACTACCTGTAACAGGGGCCACCAAATACACCGCTACAATGTGGAATTTAAAAAAAATCAAGAGTGACAAAAAATAACAAATTATGCCAAAGAACCACAATCTACAAAAAAATAATAAAATCATAGATTATTTCCCCCCAATATAAAATGCAAAGGCATTTATGATTTCATATATGGTTGTAGGGTCGTCTCATGTTTTATGTGAGTGACCGTGTTAGCATTAAAAACACCAAACAATTTCGTTGCGTTATATAAACATGCAGCGATCATCAATAATGCTTAGGCTAGCACCCCAAAACAGCCCTTCAAGTTCTAGTACTTTTGAACCCATCAACATCTAATTGGATACAGGTACGCATCCCAAGACGCCAACAAAAATAAAAAAAATAAAAAATCTGTCCTCTTTTCTGGTCATGTAAC
>CM060249.1:31512953-31522953 GCA_030684275.1 Acipenser oxyrinchus oxyrinchus | reverse complement strand
CAGAAGATTGTAAAGTCTGAGAAAAACAAGTATTTATCAAACGCTGAAGGAGTAATATGGAAGGACAAAACTTAATGTATTTCAGAAATATGGATAGTGTACCTGAGTTTACAGATAACCTGGCTTTTGCATTAGAAATGACATGGAGATGCAGACAACTTACAAGCTTGTTTCATTATAAAAACTTACATGTTTATTTATTTAAATATGGAAATCGCTTAGCAAATCAGTTTTACGGGTTTACCCTTACTTTGAACTACTCAACACAAGCTCATTTATAAATGTAACCCAGATGTGTTTTTGGTGTCTCTCCACTATGTTTTTGTGAGACGTATGTAAGGAATGCAGTATTACATATTATTGTACAGCTTTGTACAAAGCAGCTTGTGCGTCACAAGTATCCCCCATACACTGTACCTGGTCAAAGTGTCACAGACATGAATTGATTATGCTTTGTTGCAAATGTTCTGGCTTGGAAATATTGGCAATATAAGCACACCCAACAGATATCTCATCAGTGGCTTACCAATGCAATGCAGCTTGAACAGCTGAACAGAATAAAATATCAAGTGTTTAATTCCAAAGCTTCAAAATATTCTGTTCCAAAATGAATATAATGTACCTGCTAGCCAATTACTTTAACTATTTTAGTTTAAATTGACTTCAGAGTATAAACGCAATAAAGATAATTCTATATTTTTTAAATACATAATTAAAATTCAAGTCTCCATCTCTCTCTCTCTCTCTCTCTCTCATTTCTCAACAAATAAAAAGTACAAACTAAGCTATAAAAATGTTCAGATAGTACTGTCATAGTACAGTGAACATACATGATAACACTATAGGCCATGTGATCCTTTTCAGTTCCTAGAAATTGTTTCACTGAGCACATTAAAATATATATATATATATATACAAATATGTAGCCTAAGGTCATCCCCTCTCAACCACTAACTCACTGTATGGTAAGTCACTTGATCTCCCTTGTGCTCTGATCCTCCCAGTATAATACTGCATTAACAGCAACATCCTACTACAAACAAAAACTTAACATCAGAATTGTTCATGTATATAGTACTTAGGCTTTGAACATTAAAGTGCATGTGTTATTTTTTCCCTCGGTTAAATATCTTTAATAACTACCGGTACCGCTGCTCTAATAAAGGGTAGTCAGAGAGAGAAAAAACATGACAGCAAACAACATTTAAACAGTAGCCTTTGGATAAGTAAGGCATTGATCGCTGATAATATACTGTATACTTCAGAACCTTTTTAATGCATTAATCAAACAGCTAAATACAGGTAAATTAGTTTAACTCAAATGCAAAGAAGAGCGACCAGAATTATTCTGGGTTTAAAAGGCATGTCATATGCAGACAGGTTAAAGAATTGAATCTTTTCAGTCTTGAACAAAGAAGACTACGCGGCGATCTGATTCAAAATCTGATTCAGAATCCTAAAAGGTAAAGACAATGTCGACCCAGGGGACTTTTTTGACCTGAAAAAAGAAACAAGGACCAGGGGTCACAAATGGAGATTAGATAAAGGGGCATTCAGAACAGAAAATAGGAAGCACTTTTTTACACAGAGAATTGTGAGGGTCTGGAACCAACTCCACAGTAATGTTGTTGAAGCTGACACCCTGGGATCCTTCAAGAAACTGCTTGATGAGATTCTGGGATCAATAAGCTACTAACAACCAAACGAGCAAGATGAGCTGCATGGCCTCCTCTCGTCTGTAAACTTTCTTATGTTCTTATGTTCTAATACTGATCCCTGTGGTACTCCACTGGTTACCTCGCTTCATTTTGACGTTTCTCCTCTAATCAGTACTTTCTGTTTTCTACATGTTAACCACTCCCTAATCCATATGCATGCATTTCCTTGAATCCCTACTGCATTCAGTTTGAGAATTAATCTTTTACGCAGGACTTTGTTGAAAGATTTCTGGAAATCTAAATAAACCATGTCATATGCTTTGCAGTTATCCATTGTCGATGTTGCATCCTCAAAAAAATCAAGCAGGTTAGTTAGACACAATCTCCCTTTCCTAAAACCATGCTGACTGTCTCCCAGCATATTGTTACCGTATACTGTAGGTAATTTTCCATTTTGGATCTTATTATAGTTTTCATAAGTTGACATATAATAGAAGTCAGGCTTACTGGTCTGTAGTTACCTGGTTCGGTTTTGTCTCCCTTTTTGTGGATCGGTATTACGTTTGCAATTCTCCAGTCTGTCGGTACAACCCTTGTGTCAAGAGATTGTTGCATGATCTTGGTTAGCTGTTTGTAAATAACTTCTTTCATTTCTTTGAGTACTATTGGGAGAATCTCATCCGGCCCAAGGGATTTGTTTATTTTAAGAGCTCCTAGTCCCTTTAACACTTCTGCCTCTGTTATGCTAAAGTTGTTTAAAATTGGATAGTAACAGGTCGACATGTGAGGCATGTTGTCCATATCCTCCTTTGTAAAAACTTGTGAAAAGTAATAATTTAATATATTTGCTATTTTTTTCTCTTCGTCTATGATTTTGCCATTTGTATCTCTTAGACATTTTACCTCCTCTTTGAATGTTCTCTTGCTGTTATAATACATTTTGGAATTGGTTTTAGCCCCCTTAGCAATGCTCATTTCTATCTCTCTCTTTTGGCCTTTAACCTCCTTTTTGCGCAACATGTTGCAGTTCACTGCATGTTCCAGGAGTACAACATACCCATAAAGAGCTGAAAAAATGTGTCAGCGTGATTTGCAGGATATGATATTGCATGATATTAGCCATTCTAGATCACCCAAATCTTACAAAGACAAAAGTGAAATCTACCTCCATCCAATTTGACCATGTTGATCAAGAATTTGACTGTTCTTCAAAAGGATTGGGTTAACACCAACTCAGATATGTACCCATAGTAACGATACAAAGTAGTAACTGTGGCAACCAGAACAAATCTCAAAGATGGCTGCAGGGCAATCATACTGAATAGGAGGTCAAGGTCACACAACAAATTCCCCAACTGTGGTTACACAGAAGTGACAATGGATACATTAAGTCAGACTTAGACAGACTGCTTCCCTATAAAACCAATATTTTACTGGCTGTTGCAGGTCGTGTTTTTCCTATTTCTCCCGTTTGCTGCTGAGTTTCCTGAAGGTTGTGTGTTAAGGTGCTTCCTTAATAATGCTTTAAGCAGATTATAGCTGAAATATGTTTTATTTATCAATGTTCTATAGTATATAAAACTATTACTTTTTAAAACTATGGGCAACTGTCTGAATATTGGTATGTATAAGAATGTAAAAATTGAAAACTTACTTTATTATACAGGCAGAGATTTTCTGGTATATGAATCAAAGTTATAAATTAGAGTAAGGCAGTTGTATCGTAGTGAGAGTGGCTTAATGCTTTATTCAGTGCCCTCATAGGAAAGAACACAAACAACTTTCTTTGTGGAAAATTCATGTCCTGCTCAAAACTGCCAAAGATATTCCATTTTCACTTGCATGTTGTCCATACTGAGGAAATAAAAAAGAAAGTCGCAAAAAGCAACTGCATGTTAAATAGGTATTAAAATTGTATAGTTTTAATATTTTCAGGTAAAAATATTCAAATGCATCCTTGTTTCTTTTTCTGTGATTGAAAGAACTTGTGATTGGAGTTCCACACGCTGCTTCCATCTACTGTGACTACGCTATCCACTTTGATATTAACATGGCTCTTTCATTAAAAAGCAGCCCATTTACTGGTTTATGTATAAACTAAAATGCAGAATGAGACAATAAAATGCATTTCAACAGGATAAAACCTATTTTGTGTTGTTTTCAGTAGGTGTATTATGAATAAATAATTATAAGTGCCCCAGCTAAATCAACCAGCTAATCAGTGCTACTGCACTCATGCTGCAATACAGTATGCATTTTTTTCCTTCGTTTTAATATTAAAGTATGGAGGGGAAAAAAACAGTCAGTCTAAAAAGCAGAGCACTGGAGCTTTTCACTGTTAATCCATATGTGCTTCTTCATTAAAAAAAAGGAATATGATGGTCATAGTAAGCATCCATATTAAAAGAGTTTGGAGGTTTACCCATTTTATCCAAGGGAGGAGGATTGATTTGAAGTTTGTTTGGTTCATTTGGCTGAAATCTTCCAAACTCACACTGGCACCTTAATACACTGTCTTTTTGAATCAAAATATGTCATTAATAAAATTACCTTAATTTTGGAATTATAGATCCCTGAATCACCCAGGGTTAAACCTTTTGGTGACTGGTGCTAGTAACGTCAGTTCCTTTTGCTACGGCTATGGCTTTATAAAGTTGAATGAAACCTGCTGAATGATGTTACGATAACATATTGAATTACACACTGCTTTGCAGTTTTCCATATACTTAACAGAAAACTGATAAAAAATGAAAAATGTGACAAAATGCATTTTAAATATCTCATTTAAAGCTCCATTTAAAGATATTTGTAAATCATTTTGAGATATCTCTAAATGTATTTTAGATATCTTAAATGATTTAGAGATATCTTT
Organism: Acipenser oxyrinchus oxyrinchus; assembly: GCA_030684275.1. Lineage (NCBI taxonomy): Eukaryota > Metazoa > Chordata > Actinopteri > Acipenseriformes > Acipenseridae > Acipenser > Acipenser oxyrinchus. Next base: position 31,518,423 of record CM060249.1, on the reverse strand, counting down.
AAATATTTGAAGATATTTGAAGATATAACACTTGAAATGTATTTGCTTACAATTGTAAGTCGCCCTGGATAAGGGCGTCTGCTAAGAAAATAAATAATAATATATTTTGAGATATCTGGAAATTATTTAGAGATCTTCAAATATTTAGAGATATCTATAAATTAATTTGAGATATCTCTAAATGATAATTTGGCTTGCCATAGATGTCTGCAGTTCTGCACAGATCTGCACAATTCAAGGTCATTCAAAATGATCTAGACAGCATTCAGAACTGGGCAGACACATGGCAAATGACATTTAATAGAGAAAAAAAATTACTGGGGAGTTGGGTCTGGAACCAACTCCCCATTAATGTTGTTGAAACTGACACCCTGGGATCCTTCAAGAAGCTGCTTGATGAGATTCTGGGATCAATAAGCTACTAACAACCAAACGAGCAAGATGGGCTGAATGGCCTCCTCTCGTTTGTAAACTTTCTTATGTTCTTATGTTCTTATATATCTATCACATTAACTGTGCAAATCTGTGCAGAACTGCAGACATTTGCGCTATAATAATGTCCATCCCTGTGCATGAAGACCCAGGTAGTCTGTTTAAAGGTCTGATTAAGGACTGATTACACTGGGCGCTGTAGCGGAAAGCGGTAAACCGTGCGGCAAGAAAAATGTACAGTGAGAGATGGCGAACGAAAGACTGGTTTTCAGGGTGCAAAAATGGCCTCAACTATATGATACACCCAGTCCAGATTATAAGGATACGCCAAACTAGTCAAGTAAAAATATTTGCATTTGACGAGCAACAGAAAACATACACTGTATAGCGTACTGTATGCCATAGATCACCAAGCAAAACACTTCAAAAAGAGATCTCAGTAATGACTGGCTTCTTGTAGTATTTCAAGGAGGTTTTTTGTACAGGTTTTTAAATTATATTGTCATAAAACTCTTGGATTCGCCATGCCAGGTAAACAATTCAGTCATGCAATGCACACTGTATTGTGCGGAATAACATTGTTTGGTTCAGACGTGAGGTAAAAAAAAAAAACCTATATATGTATTTGTGTTGTTTTCTAGGTCAGTGGCATAGTTGTCAGCCACGTGCAAAAATCTTGATCCATCACCAGCACCGGATGTTGCATAAAACGTGCACATGCCAGCAGGTTATACATGGCATAAGTAAAACTGTATCAAGCAAGCAGTGTTTGTAATCGTTATTTACTGTGTTTTTTTTTTTTTTGCTGAATGTTTACCTTCAGACTAATGTTTATCATTATCCCACTCTTTTGCAGAACTTAAGCTCTGTACGTCTAAAGAAGTGCTAAAAAAATTCAGCTGCAAAGTATACCAATGATATTCTGCATGACCTGTACAGTACTGAAGACATGGCACACCATACTGATGCTGGGGGGAAAGCGTCCCCAGGCGAAGGGGATCTTTGGGATTTTTAGATTCTGTAACTTAGGTTTTTCATATCTGTTGAGATTCACAGTAAATATGTGTTCTGGTTTACAAAAGTCTGATATGGGGCCATTGGCCGAGATCTGTGTTAAATGAAGCTTAAAAGGCTCATTGGCCTTCATGTAATACATCCTATAAACAAATTATGCAGGGTCATGTACAAGACTTGTGTTAGACATATACCACAACATGGAATTAATGGTAACTTATTTAAATTTCAGCTGAGGTGCAACAACTGTTTCCTGACCGTTCTGCTGCTGATATAAAGGTATACATGCAGCAGAAACTGAGCAATGCATCAAAAATATTACAACGCCAGCAAGAAAGGGCTTTAGCAACAAATGACACCAACACCGAGACATGCAGTAAAGTACGTCACTGAAGTACAAGAGCTATTTAATATCAGACTAGACTGTTTTGTTCACCTGCTACTGCAGTACAGTGAACCTGTTAAACCTGACTATATTCAGTGTTTTATACATGGAGTGTTATATACATGTATGTCCAAGTTATTAAACTGAAATAAAGAAATAAATGCTCACGTGCCTTTCTACAAGTGCTGCTGTACTAGAAAATGAGCACAGTAATAAATCATATAATATACTTAATATATGCAACCAAACGACTGGTCAGCAACACAATAATCATTTGGGCTCCGAAGGCCAGGCAGTCACGAATGTGCACTCATGCTCCTCCATGAAACCCAAAGACAGTTTTGCAGTTTATCCAGGGTCGAAAGACCCACCTCACAGGCACCTGTTAAAACCGAGGGGCTGGTGAACCGCATATTAAATTTGTCCCCTTGCACGATTGTCTCAAAGTCCTTTTGGATACCCCACAAAACCCTTGGCCTGGGAACCTGCAGAAACAATCACCCAAAACATCAGATTTAAATATGCAATCCTGTAAATGCTATATGCTATTAATTTCTGTATATGCTATTAATTTCCAATCTCCATAACCCTCCAGTAAGGTTAATTTAATCACATATATTACACTTCATCATAAGCTACTGGTTTAAGTGTAACCAGCATAGCACTGTTTTACGCACAGCACAATATATGCTTATAAGTTAAACACTAGTTCTTCCACAAGCTGTTTGTAACATGAAACTTTCAAAGAAACGAGTACTTCCCATATATCATGTAATTATCCCTTTCTCCATTCACAGATCCTTCCTTTTGTCTCCTGTCTGTTTTTGACCGGTTCCACAATACTTCCCTGTAGTTCCTGGACCACCCCCGCTCCTTCCTGTGGCTTCCCCTGTTTCTCTGCCCTCATGTGCATCGCAGTAGCAGTTTACATAGGGTAGGTAAGCTGTTAACGGCTAGATAGTTTCAGCTGTGGATGGTCTGCCAGTTTGTGGCCAATTTATCTATTTAAGTGTCTGTGCTGTAATACAAAAAAAATAAATAAATAAATAAACGCCACTCCAAACAGTGGACTGCTTCTCCCTCATAAATCAAAAGGGGTAAAAATAATCCCAACAAAAATCTATCAAAACACAATTATAATATTGAAGCAAGTAATAAGTGTTTCCCCCTGTGGCAGGGTGATTGCCCTACACATGGGGAAATTAGTGTTGTTAATTTAATATGGGGAAATGGGTTTATTTTCTGTACTTTTTGGAGTTGTGATTAAATTATTGTTTTCAGACGGGCGCTCGATTGAGACTTGCTGCCTGCTATGCTTGGTTGAGGGGAAGGGCAGCAAGTGATTGGCTGTGCCGGTCCTCAATCAGCAGGTAGGAGGGTCTTGACTGAGTGTCCGTCGGCATAAAAGGATCCGGTGGGGATCGTTCTGGGCGACTGCACCGCCATGCTACAGAAGAGAGCTGCGTATACTCAGGAGGAGAGCGATCGCTCTGCAGGAATTACAGCTACACAACCCTGAAACTGTAGCGCCCAATCAAGGCCGTATGAAGCAGCAGGAGTCGTTGTATGAATACCGTCTCATCAGTAGGTTAGTTTAGGGGATAGTGATCCCAAGTAATGTATAGCAAGGGTTACGTAGTGTAGCAGGTTCCTGGAGTGGGATGCCATGTTTAATAAGGCTAGCGCTTACCCTGTGTGGCACCTTTTATTTGTAGTTTTTGTACTGTGTTTTATTTTGCCTTTTATACAGCCTGCTGAATGTGTCTATCACATGACCCGTTTGTTTACTTTATGTTCTTTTGTGTTAATAAATCCTGCGTGCCTGAGCGGCGTTTCAGCTCCAACTCCCATGTCTCTCTGTCATGCATATCAGTGGTTACCCACACACGTGACAGGAGCACCCTGTCACACCCCCATAAACCAATTTTGATCACTTGTGACACATGCTAGTATTCTGATATCCAGTATGAGAGAAGAACCCAAAACAACTGCACAATAATTTTGTTATTTACACATACTTGTACAGAGATACAGCATAATTTAGATTTTTTTCTGGGCATAATTCCCTGGGGTGTAACTAGAGAGAGACAGAGCAGTTTTCCGTACACGGACCAGTCACAATGGATTGTATTACGTGTGTGTGTGTTATTATTTCAGGACTGTATACCCCTGATACCATTGTTGGTAGACGGGTGGATTTATTGTTTTGAATTAATTAAATATGGACTGTTTTTGTGAACGTGATTCGCTATCTGAACATTGTGTATTTATCCACACCAGTCACTTCTTGTCACAGGAAGGTAGTACAAATTCTACACCATGCTTAACTTAGATATAATTAGGGCTTCTGATTTTCGGTTTTAACCGATAAAACACCCCCCGATACGAAAAAAAAATGAAATCGGTATCTAGCCAATAAACACTGGAAAACACAGGGAAAAACTGTGGAAATGGTTAATCAATTCACATTGACTTTACCCTTCTCCCATTAAAAAAATAAAACCTACTACAAAAATAATAATAAATACATTTCCCAGCATTGCTGGGCAATGTCCCGCCTTCCTGATTTGCGTCTATCATTGATTCATTCTCAGTACTTTAAACCCGCCCCAACTACTGAATGACAGCACATTCCTACATTTCTATTGGAGACTCCACTTGCGAGATTTAAAACGAGATTACAATCAGGATGGAGGCTTGTTAGCGGAATTTAAAGCTGTATTACAGTTAAGATACAGAGGATTTAAAACAGAATTGTGGCGAAATGTAGAAAAATGCCTACACACAAAAACCCCAGAAGACTCCATTGAAACCATGTGGCAATGTGCAATTTAAACTATGGTGGATCTACATAGTCTACATATACTGTATAGAGAGGATAATTAGGTGGGACCAGCCAAAATGATAAGCCATTTGGTCATGTAATGACTTAGAAGACAGGCTTAAAAGACAGGTAAAGACAGATACTTTATAGAGGAAAACTATTATTATTAATTAGTCATTTAGCAGACAATACTGCATAAACAGAACCCAGAACCAATCAATGCAAATGCAAACATCATAAAAAGTCACGGGAGGTACAATTACATACTTGTTAATGTATTAATATATATAATAATATATAATATATTATGGGTAAATGTCAATAATGCAGTTTATCTGTTTCACACTATCACAAGCCTCAGGTTCTGTAATGAAGAAGATAGATTTTGGGACACAGACCCACATTATTTCTTGGACAGTTGTCATGGTCATTGGCTTGTGGGGCTCTCAAATTTAAAATGGTGAAAGGATATAACCAAATTCATAATAATGTTTAAAACACAGTCGATATTAAAGCGGACCATTCCATTTCCCAGGGTAGTTTAAAACACTACCCCCATCATGCCAAGTGCAACTGAGAAAATAAGAAAGGTATTTAACAATACAGGCTTCTGTTACATGCTAGAGAGAGTGGCTGCCACTGAATTATTTAAAATGCTTTTGACTTGCAAGACTTTTGTTGCTTCAAGCAGTGTGTAGGAACTGGGAAAATTGTATATTTCCTTCTGTTTACTGCATTATCTCAGACTAATTTGCAGGTTGGGTTCCAAGCTTATATTACTTAATTGAGGTCTGAATAAAGGATGAGTGTAAACC